>JBCEWE010000483.1:1987500-2041488 GCA_039877035.1 Silurus lanzhouensis
CTATTGGGTTTAGGTCTGGAGACTGGCTAGGCCATGCCAGAACCTTGATATGCTTCTTACAGAGACACTCCTTGGTTATCCTGGCTGTGTGCTTCAGGTCATTGTCATGTTGGAAGACCCAGCCTCGACCCATCTTCAATGCTCTAACTGAGGGAAGGAGGTTGTTCCCCAAAATCTCACAATACATGGCCCCGGTCATCCTCTCTATAATACAGTGCAGTCGCCCTGTCCCATGTGCAGAAAAACACCCCCAAAGAATGATGCTACCACCTCCATGCTTCACAGTAGGGATGGTGTTCTTGGGATGGTACTCATCAATCTTCTTCCTCCAAACACGTTTAGTGGAATTATGACCCAAAAGTTATATTTTGGTGTCATCTGACCACCTGACTTTCTCCCATGACTCCTCTGGATCATCCAAATGGTCATTGGCAAACTTAAGACGTGCCTGGACATGTGCTGATGATTTCTCACCTTCCTTAGGATCATTGAGACCCCACAAGGTGAGATCTTGCATAGAGACCCAGTCTGAGGGAGATTGACAGTCATGTTTAGCTTCTTCCATTTTCTAATGATTGCTCCAACAGTGGACCTTTTTTTACCAAGCTGCTTGGCAATTTCCCCGTAGCCCTTTCCAGCCTTGTGGAGGTGTACAATTTTGTCTCTAGTGTCTTTGGACAGATCTTTGGTCTTGGCCATGTTAGTAGTTAGATTCTTACTGATTGTATGGGGTGGACAGGTGTCTTTTTGCAGCTAACGACCTCAAACAGGTGCATCTAATTTAGGATAATAAATGTAGTGGAGGTGGACATTTTAAAGGCAGACTAACAGGTCTTTGAGGGTCAGAATTCTAGCTGATAGACAGGTGTTCAAATACTTATTTGCAGCTGTATCATACAAATAAATAGTTAAAAAAATCATACATTGTGATTTCTGGATTTTTTTTTTAGTTTATGTCTCTCACAGTGGACATGCACCTACGATTACAATTTCAGACCCCTCCATGATTTCTATGTAGGAGAACATGCAAAATAGCAGGGTGTTCAAATACTTATTTTCCTCACTGTATATTAGTAGTCAATGTTAAAATATAATAATAATAATAGTTATTGCCCCGTATCTGTTAACTAAAGCAAGGCTTACCGTAACTAAAGTGAGGAAATGTCAAGTAGCTAATTAAACTAATATAATGTTAGATTTTTATTATGACCAAACAAAACTTCATTCTTGGAGAGGTTTTCCATGCGATCTGCGATGCCCGTGGTGCCTTTTTTGATCAGTGAAGAATCACACAGCACACAGAATGGTGTATATGTTTTTCTTTAATTTAATGCAGATAACAGACAAGTATATATATATATATATATATATATATATACACACACACACACTGGAAAATACCTGAGCTAAAACTGTTCCTAATTGGGTAAGAAGACATAATAACCGGAGATAAAGATAAAGACTTCCTGTATACCTTACATACTCACATCGTAAATATTCTAGAGACACTGAACAGATAATGGACTGTGTTTAGAGAACCATCTTAACACTAACATATACAGTTATCAAGCTAAACCATATAATAGCTTCTACGTCTCCATTGTTGCAGTGTCCCAATTTTTTTGGAATCGGGTTTGTAGATCATTTACATTAAAGCAACATAATTATTTTAAAGCAACATAAAATGTTTTAGACCTGTAACTATTAAATTAAATTACCCAAACTGTTAACATTCAGAAATGTGCAACATTCAGTTAACATACTACCATCTTAATAAACACCTTAAAGACAGTGCAAAGAACATTATTCTGGACACAAAAGTACAATATTTCTCCAATATTCTCTTTAAAAATACACACTTTTTATTTGCTAATAAAACAATATTTTGATGTCAAACAAGACAGGCCATCTTTGCTGAAGGTTTTCTGTGGAAGGATTGTTCTTGACGATCTCCTTTTGATGGTGGGAGAATGTTCTGGCAATTTTGTCATTTATATTTTTCAGATAGCCCTTATCTTGACCATTGTAAGGAGCTCTTCTCGTTCTAGTTCAAGACACGGTACAGTTGTTTCAGCTGGATGTAGTGGGAGGTAGTTTAATTCTAAAAAAATTTTTTATTTTTACCAGAGTTGACACTCAATTCTGGACAACCTAGACTTGTCAATTTTGAGTGATAATTTCCCAACTTGTATTTCAATCTTGTTTGCCATTTATAGAATCTTGAGAAGGACCCAGGCTCCTCCAGCCGAGGATGTTTTCAAATCAAACCATCTGCAACTGTGAAGATTTGTAGGCTAGATGGGTGGGCGCAATAGCTGTAGATTTTTTCAGCTGATTTCTCCAAAATATCAGATTTTATACATAGATTGTCCAGAAGAGTACCATCCCTTCTAAATGTTATTGGCAGATTTTAGACTCAGCTCAGTGCCATAAGCAAACTCTGGAATTGCAAAATGTGATGGCCATTGCTCTGATCTTTGGCCATGGCTCTCTGGAGAAGAAAGCAGCACTGCATTATCCGATGAGCCAAATGATGAAAATGCAGTTGACAAAGCATTTAAACTTTGAGGGTTAACACTCTCTAAACTGTCAGTTGTTAAATTTAACTCAAACACTTGCTCAATTTGCACTACTTTGATAGTTCCTTTATTTTGAAGTGCATCTGTTGAGGTTAAAGAAAATAACTCTCCCAAATCATCTTTGTAATGTAGAGTAAAGCTTTCTTGTATTTTAAATGTGTCTCTAACAATTGACTCCAACTCTCAATTACAGAAGGCAGCTGAAGCTTGTGAATGAAATGTTCATCAAGGATCACCCGTAATTGTGCCAATTCATTTGGGAATTTGCTACAAACTGCTTCCTGTAAAGCATTATGTGGCAAATCCAGCTGGAAATTGGACACGTGACCCAGAAAGAGCCGGATTCAAAGACTCAAAATCATGGAAATGAAAAGCCATCAACAACTGGTGCTTTGCTGCAAGGGACAGCAAGGTGTTTCTAATGGATTGGTGTGCTGTACAACATGTTTAAAAAAAAAAAAAAAAAAACTGTGCTTTGCCTCGAAGCACATGGTCCACAAAGCCACCAAAGGACCAAAAGCCTCTATCAGTTCTGGATAATGCTCCAAGAAATGATGCTTGGGAGCAATTTCTGCTGTGAAAAAACACCAACCAATCTGTGTTGGTGCTCAGATATTTGACTTTGGACTGTTAGTCTTGTCTGTCCATTTAAATGAAAACTGTTGGATGGCAACATTTATTTCACTCACTGTCATTTCTTTTTGATGAAAACATCCAAGCATAAGGCCAGTTCTACAAGAACAATCCCTTCAAGCACATCGTGCATTTAGCCTACTGATTTACGTTACTGACATAGTGGCAGCATGTATGTAATTGGCTTACTATGTTAGCACTGCAGTATGGGTTAGTAACTTTTTTTTTTTTTTTACTTATACTCTTCATTCTTTAACCAGTATTCATGGTATAATAAAATCAATTTGTAAAACTTTTTTTTAATTATTAAGTAGTTATTATTTTGAGAAGCATGGGGGCACAGTGACTCAAGTGGCCGGGGCACCCCCCCCCAGGGCCCACTCGTGGCACCGACACTAATGTTTAGAGGTCTGAAAGCTTTGAGAAGTGTTCTTGTCATTCATTAAATGAGACATAACATTAAGAATAGAACCATACTGAAAACTCAGATTTTCTTTAGCAGATAGAATAAACAACAGGTTCCACAATGTTGAAGTTGTCTTTGCAATACTCTTTTCTCTTGTAAGAAGACCTAAAAGGCCCACCTCGTCCAAGAGATGTGCTTAATGGGGTTGCTTAAAAAGGTCCTTTACCAAGTCTTTGATTACTGAAGTGTCAAGAACACTTTTGTGTTTTTCAATAAGATCTTATTTCAACTGATCCCTCTGCGGAAATAGACTAAGTATTCTACCAACTGGTCAATGCACCTCTCGGATACATGAAAAAGGCATTCCAATTTCAGCAGCAAAGAAACAATTTTTCCCCCAAAAAAACTGACACACATGCGGCGACAAACTCCTAGAGTTTTTCCCTGATCAGAAAAGGCACCACTGAGGCTAAATGGAACCAACTCCAACACAATCTGTGGAGTAAAGACTCCTAGTTGTGTGAAAAGTATTGATACCTTACAGCAAAACCTACTCAATTACAAGTTATAAGTCACCAATTTCAGTATGACTCGAGTAAAACAGAGTAGATGGCAATTCTGATATTTGATCACTCAACCTTCTCATCAGTTACCCAACACCTTAACCACAAAGCCATCAACCAACCCCTGACAATCCGACTTGTGTGAAAAGTATTGATACCTTACTGCAAAACTTACTCCATTACAAGTCATCAATTTCAGTATGACTTGAGAAAGATGTACAGAGGATGGCAATATAAAGGTTTGGACCCCTGACCTTTTAATCAATTGCTCAACACCTTAAACACTAAGCTATCAGCCCACCCCTGAGCACACAGTCACTGGACCATACTTCAACGCCATGCAATTCTGTCTGGACTGCAGCTAATTGGAACCAACTTCACCACAACCTGTGGTGTAAAGACTTCCTGATAATCCTACTTGTATGAAAAGTATTGATACTTTTCTGCAAATCCTATTCCATTCCATTAAGTTAAAAGTCACCAATTCCAGTATGCCTTGAATAAAAATGTTGAGTATATGTCAACATTGGGTTTGAACCAATGACCTTCTGATCACTTACCAAACACTAACCCATTAAAAGTAGGCCAAACAAGTCTTTCACAAAAGACAAAGAAAAAAAAGCAATCTTTTAAACAGGTCTCTTTAATTAACAAACAGATTTAGTTTAATGTCACAAAGTAGACAAACTATTACATTTCAAAAGAGAAAGAAAAAGTTTACCTTGGTGATGCCAGGGCTTGAAAAAACAACCTTGTGAGGACCTGCTAATCAGTAAACCAACACCTTACCCACTGAGCTACCACTTGTGTCTTGTGCAAGCAGTCAATAAGCCTAATGAACCAACATGGCTTCTTTGCCATACTCAAAAGCAATCTTTTCATCAAATCCTCAAAAGCATCAAACGCAATCATCAATCTTTTAAACAGGTCTCTTTAACAAACAGATTTAGTTTAATGTCACAAAGTAGACAAACTATTAGATTTCAAAAGAAAGATAAATTTTATCTTGGCGATACCGTGGCTTGAACACACAACCTTGTGAGAGCCTGCTAATCGGTAAACCATAACTTTAACCCACTACTACCACTAAAAATATCAGTGTGTGTGTGTGTCTACTGTGATCTATTTAGCGTGTGTGTGAGTTATTTTGACAACAGAAGTTGACTTAACATTAAAGTCCAAATTAAAATTGTAAGTCTTGTAACACATGAGCATGTGCAGTATTATTCAACCCCCAGCTTCAGTACTTTGTGGAGCACCCTTTAGTTTTTATAACTTCTAACAAGCGTTTTCGATAAGTGCTGACAAGCTTCTTACCAGAGGTGGGAGACTCGAGTCATATGACTTGACTCGAGTCACATTTTTCTGGACTTGAGACTTACTTGACTAGATCTCTGAAAGACTCGACTTGACTTTAGACTTGCTCCTTGTGACTTTAGACTTGACTCGGACTTGTGCCTATTTACTTGAAATGACTTGTGGAAAATATTTTTTTCAAATATTGTGATTTTTTTATATATTTAAGAATGGACTATATATTTTCCAATAAGTCGGCGAACCCAATCCACTCTTCCGCATGCGTAAACCGCTAGAAGCTATCCGGAAGCCGCTTGCCGCCTGCCAAAACAGCAGATCCCTCCGCGGACAAGACAACATGTACACCGCAACAACACCAGCCCCACCCCCGAGGATAATAAAGTTCGGGTTTAGAGATTACGCGTACATGGCCAGTTTGATTTTTTGCAAATGCAATTCACTGTAATTTGTCTTCAAATTGGCATTATTTTATAAACTGTCCAAACATCACAGTTTAACAATGAAGTGGTCAAGGGTTAAAGTTGTTATGGCCAAATACATAAATCTGGTTTGATGTACAGTAAATTTCTCCATAAATACTGGGGCATGACCTGAGTTTTATTTTTTTTACATTATTAAAGATATTAGAAAATTTATGAAAAGCCCTAGAGTAACATGATCATAATAGTTTGTGGATAACTCTTAACAGAGCAAACAATGTTGGGTTCATCACCTTTTAAAAACCACTGCCTCACTTGTACAGTAAGATTTTTTTTTTTTTCTGATATTGATATTCTACTTTGAGTATGCAACCCATTGTTTGGTGTCTGATGAGATGACAGTATACTTTACAATTATAGGTATTATTACTATATGTTGAGATGGGGACATGTGACTGTTCACTCCATGTTTAAACAGATACATCAGGGTATTCATAGATAGAAATGATCCAGTTTAACAACTGTAGTTCTGACTCCTCCGGAGAAGGGAACATCAGCACATTCTACTGTCTAAAAAACTTACAATTAATTCTTGTTTACTTGTTCATTTAATTTATTTTTATTTTAGAGCATTTAAAGTGCTTCTTAACGATATTTTATTACACACAAGTTAATTTATTTATTTTTGTTACCCATCATCAGCCCTCTGTGTCTAAATAAGTAATAAAAGTCCCCGAGTTAAAAAATGTGTCAAACAAATCTGTGTGCGACTTGGTATGACTTGATGACTAAGTTGCGACTTGACTTGACTTGACCCTTACAACAGAATGACTTGACTTGAGACTTTCATTTGGTGACTTACTCCCACCTCTGCTTCTTACACCTCTCGACTGGAATCTTTGCTCATTCTTTACCTGCAAAAGCCTCTAACTCAGTCGGCTTCCATGCTGCTCCTGCCTTCTTCAATCCCCACCAAAGATTTTTAATTGGATTTAAATCTGGTGACTGAGAAGACCACTCCAGCATCTTTTCCCCAACCAAGCTTTGGTTGATTTGGAGATGTGCTTGGGATCATTGTATTGCTGGAAGTTCCAATGATCACCAAGGTTTAATTTGTCAACAGAAGGCATCACGTTCTTCTTCAAAATGACCTGTTATTTCTGGGAATCCATGATGCCAGGTACACAATCAAGATTGCCAGGTCCTGCCGCAGAAAAACAGCCCCACATCATTATTGACCCACCTCCGTGCTTGACCGTGGGGATGGTATTCTTCTGGTCATAAGCCTGACCTTTTGCACGCCAGACATACCGTGATATATTTAGGGTGTGTGTGTACTGTGATATATTTAGTGTGTGTGTGTGTGTGTACTGTGATATTTATTGTGTGTGTGTGTATTGTGATGTGTGTGTTTGTATGTATGTGGGTGTCTACTGTGATATTTGTGTATGTAATATATTTGTGTGATTTATGTAGTCCAGGCCGAGTCAGAACTGCATAGCCTCATGATGGACAACGTCCATCAGAACACAGAACCCACCTGGCTCCGACTGTCACGACACCAATGCCCAGACCAACACATGGGAGGGAGACCGTGAAACCACACCCCCGTGCCCTAATCTAAGCTCACCTGCTGTGGTGGATTTTACACAATCAGGTTTGGATAAGATGGATAAAGGGATGCAGGGGATTTGTTAAACAAAACTTATAAACGGTGTGCAGGATTGTTTAAGGTGGGATAGATTCATCTACAGCTCCAGGAGCAGAGCTAGATTTAATTAAATCTATCGTTGGGGTGGAGTCTGACTTAGATTTTAGAATATTTCCTAGGAAAAAGGAAGGAGTTAAGTACAGAAGGTCGAAGACTTCAAACTGCAGATGGATGACTCTAGAAGCGGTTCAAGAGTAACTTTGACAGTGTGTATTGTGATGTGTGTGTATTATTATGTATGTATGTATGCATGCATGTATGTATGCTGTGTGTGGGTGTATTGTGATGCATGTATGCTGTGTAATGTGTGTGTGTATTGTGAGGCATGTATGCTGTGTAATGTGTGTGTATTGTGAGGCATGTATGCTGTGTGTATTGTGATGTGTGTATGTATGTGGGTGTCTACTGTGATGTGATGTGATTTATGTAGTCCAGGCCGAGTCACAACTGCATAGCCTCATGATGGACAACATCCATCAGAACACAGAACCCACCTGGCTCCGAATGTCACGACACCAATGCCCAGACCAACACATGGGAAGGGGAGACAGCGAAACCACACCCCCGTGCCCTAATCTAAGCTCACCTGCTGTGGTGGATTTTACACAATCAGTTTGGATAAGATGGATGGAGGGATGCAGGGATTTGTTAAACAAAACTTATAAACGGTGAGCAGGATTGTTTAAGGTGGGGATAGATTCATCTACAGCTCCAGGAGCAGAGCTAGATTTAATTAAATCTATCGTTGGGGTGGAGTCTGACTTAAAAAATTGCAGAATATTTCCCGGGGAAGAGGAAGAAGTTAAGTACAGGAGGTCGAAGACTTCAAACTGCAGATGGATGACTCTAGGAAGGGGTTCAAGAGTAACTTCGACAGTGTGAGGGGAAGTCAGTATTTTACACACAACAGATGAGTTCCAGCATGGCACCGCCTCCTGCTCACTGGCACACCCGTTCAGAACAACCTGAGGGAGATGTGGCGCTGTTTAAAGTTTCAAAAGTTAATAGAAATTAAACATCCCTTGAGTATTACAAACACAAAGTTCAGACACTTACCCTCTCGGTTCCATCTCCTGCTGCACAGCTGGCTACAGCTTTTGATGGTTGTTCCAGCTCAGCAGTTACCTGTGCAGATTCAAAATAAAGTGGTAACACTTCCTCACAAATGAAAAACCTTTTAAACAATAAACTGTCCATTCATAGGAGTTTAACAATGTTACACATTTTGGGGTACAACATGCTTAATATTGCTTCTAAAGGATTTGAAGTCAAATAACATTTGAAAATTGAGTTAAATCTTTACATACCTTGCTTCTTCATGGCCAGTCAGAATCTCCGTAGTTATCAGTAATCTCTTCCCCAGGACTTACATCCTTTAGTGCAAATAAGCAGAAATGGGGCTTTCCATCCACTCGGTTTTCATTTTGTGTTGGGGTTCACATCATCGACAAGTCTCCCTAAAGAGCCATCTTCTTTGGCAGCATCAACCCTGAAACAGCAACAATGCTAACTAAGGCATAACATTGACCAACACACAAGAGGAAAGTTTCACTGAATAATTAAAAACTTAAACTTTACCACTACTCCATAAAAATTATAAAGTTTGTCTCTCTAGGTGACCTACAACTGTACATTTGAAAGACATTATTTACAGCAATATACATACCACATCCTTTATCCATTAAAATGAAATTCAAAGAAAAACTCTTCAACTGCAGAGTGATAGTCTGTGCCTTCTTTCATATTCTTGTTTAGTAATGACATCACCTCGATATTCAACAAGAAAATCTCCCTTTGAAAGTGGCGACAGCTGAATACTCCTCAACCTGCCAAAGAGCAAATTATTTAGGTTGTAAAGCTAAAACAATAAACATTGAGCTCGTTTCTCACCTTTAAATGAATTTATGCATTTTATTTCAAATCCATCTTTATCTTTAAACATGGATGAAAAATATGCAGCTTCATCTTTCGGACTTAGTTTAGCCCTCCGGGACCTTGTTGCTGCCATTATCTGCAAGACACTGAGATGTCTTTTCACTTTATAACAGATTTTTTTTATCATTATTATATGATCGTCACTTTTCTAATCAAGTATCAGTTTTTATATACTTTTTTTGTTGTATTGGGCCTAAATATGAATAGGAATTATTCTATACTGTTTGTCAGTAAATAGTACAAACAGGAAACAGGAAAACATCTTGGATCATTTTATTTTTTTGTTTTGTTTAGTATTTTTAACAATCAATCTGAAACAGGCTGCTTTTCTCTATCATTTCTGTCACCAAAGAGAAACATTATGATAGACTTATATACTGTAGGTGAAACCTCTACAGACACCTACAGCAATACTACTAATTAACAGGTCAGACTGAGAGTGGTACCATTATGCTGGAATGACCTTCAAAGAACTGTTCAGCAGCTCCCCCCCCCACACACAAAATAAATAGCATTTATTTACAACTCCAATATAAAAATAACTAACTTGTCTATTTATAGAATAGAATAGCCTTTGTCACATATTACAGCACAGTGACATTTTTTCACATATCCTAGCTTGTTTGGAAGTTGGAGTCAGAGTGCAGGGTCAGCCATGATGTAGTGCCCCTGGAGCAACAAGGATTAAGGGCCTTGCTCATGGGCCCAAGAATTGCAGCTTAGCTTGAAACCCTGAACTTCTCATCAGTAAACCAGCACCTTAACCACTAAGCCACCAATCCCAACATTAATCTAGTAAACTGCAGTATTAAAGTATGCTCCAGTAATTTTCCATGTGATTTTTCATACACTAACCTCATTACCACACCATCTGGCATCATGAGCTCATTAACATGAATTATTTGATCAACTTTTTACCAAAACATACATGATACAAGCTGCTTAGTTATAGCTTATATTTAATTGACTGATTATTAGGTAAAGCATGAATTGTTGCTGTTAAATAAAAGCCAAACCAAAGTCTTCAATTATAAAGTTCTCAATCCTTATGATTTGTGCAGAAACTCTAGCTAAAAGCTAACATGTGACCAAAGCTAGCCTACTTTTATTACTGTGATATAAAATGAAACTTGGCTAAAACAATTAATTGAATTTATCAGTCTTACCTTCAGCGTCTTCATAATGATGTTCTCTCCGCGTGCTGTCAAAGCTGAACCTGAAGTATGTTAAAGGTGTAAATAGACTCTGGCTACTGTCACACAGATAAACAGTGGTCATTTCTTCATAGTTAATATCAAGTAAAAATAAAACTCAAATAATGTCACTACTATCAAGGTCAATGAATTACATTTACAATTAAAATTCAAATTAAAGGTTTATTTCTCACATACAGAACCAAACAGTGTAGTGAGATGGTTGACCAGTGTCAAAGTAAAAAAAAAAAAAAAAAAAGAAAAACACGTTTAAAAAACCTAAAATCTGTGTATACAGTGGAACCTCGGGTTACGAACGCCCCGGCATACGTATAATTCAGGTTACGAATCACAGTTCGTCAAATTTTTGCCCCTGGTTACGAACAAAATTTCGGGATACGAACGTCTCACGCCAAAAAAAAAATTAATAAATAAAAATCGCAGGCAAGTTGGTTCTTTTCGTATCGCCACCCAGCAAAGTGAATCTAAAAAGAGAAGTGATGACAATGATTCAGGTGACAGTCTGGATGGAAGGAGATTCTCCTTTCAAACAATAACTCTCCCTCCTCCCCCTTCTACGAACGTCATCTCCATCATGCCAGCAGCGAGTCTTCTCAAAGTAAAAAAAGTACCCAGTAAAGAAAGTTTTCCTCATGTTTTTATATGGTATGATTAATATAACGTAAAAAGTAAATAATTAGTGAATATTGCTTTATTTTTATTTTTAAAGTAATATTTTTGTTGTCCAGAACGAATTACCGAAGTTTCTGTTAATTCTTATGAGGAAATTCGTATCGGGATACGAACTTTTCAGGTTACGAGTGAAGTTCCGGAACGAATTAAATTCGTAACCTGAGGTTCCACTGTACTTTGCTTAAAATTGTTAATTTGTCCCCAACGAGCAAGCTGGTGGCGACTGTGGCAAGGAAAAACTCCCTCCGATAGCGTGAGGAAGAAACCTTGAGAGGAACCAGACTCAAAAGGGAACCCATCCTCATCTGGGTGGCACTGAAAAAAAAAAAACCCAAATATGAACAGTGAAATAAACTGATTGAAAAAGTGATTTAGTCATACAGGTAAATAAGACATTTGCAAAAAGCTAAATGTACAATCATTTCTTAAATGATATAACTAGCCTGCTGAATCTGCGAGCAGCTGGCTTCAGGTGTCGTGATTGTCTTGTATCTTTATGTTTTCTGGACAAATGAGAGGTAAATGTTGATAACAGCAAACGTTTTACCACACTGCATAAAAGGACATGTGACCCTTCGACCCTCTTTTTTTTTTTTTAACTTGAGAAATAAAGTCAGGTAAACTATTACTTTTGGTACCACACAAATCAACTTGACATTCTAATTAATTTGTTGTGCACATTGTGGTTTCTGACATATCTTTTATGGTGACTGTACACGTGAGATTTCAAGCCCGTGTGTTTTTGGAACGTTCGATTACAGTTACAAGTCGCAGGGGTAGCACACGTTTCCCCGCAGAAATGACAGGGAAACATAATGCAAAGGACAGCAGGAACAATATCTAACAAATTACTGATGCATTCGAGTCGAACTCAAAAGATAAAATGGCTGCCGAAAGTGCAAGATGATTTGACGTTAGATTTTTTTTTAATGAGCACATTCACAGTATTCTGCCTATAAACTAGCATAAAATAAACCTGTCTTTCCAACTACGGCTACACGTACAGAGCTTGACAATGTAAAGTTAAACTGAGGTTAAATGTCACAAGCATCTTTAATTTGAACGTTAACATTACCCGATCACAGTCTTGGAAAGTTTCAAGCCACTAGCAGCTAACGACTTGACCCAATCTTTACCGCATGCTTTTTAGAAAGCAATACCAATAAAACAGTGAGTAACATATGGTGTAATCAACTGTTAAATTGTAAAATAATACAAAAATCTAATTTGAGAGTCGAGTTTGCAGATTTTTAGTCAAATGAACAGAATAAAAGTGAACTCTTACCTGTTAACAACACGATGGGAGATTTCAGGCAGAATGGGGGTGGGTCGCACATGTCCGTGCTGCTTCGCTCCAGATCTTTGAATTTCAAAAACGTTTTCTGAGTGGAGCCTACACACACTTTCAGAATCAGTCCGCAGCACACAGTTATGACAGTCTCTTGATTGATCCGTTACCCACATATTTTCATGACTAATTTTAGAAATACATTGAACATATTTTATTCAACGGATATATTTTGCAATAATACAAAATTAGGAGAATTTGCACAAAATAGAAAATATTGATTCAGTAACCATTTGTCCTTCTAACATTTTAAATGTACCAGTTGGATAAATTCTTACCTATAAGTAAAAAGATTGGCAGACTTTTACTAACTATTGCTTTCTCTGTGTTATGTTCCCACCCCAAGGTTCCCACCTTGGCTAGGCCTAGGGGAGTGTGGGAACAATAACTATTTATATGTTACAGGTTGTTTGGACAAAAAGCAGGACCAGAGTTTAGAGTAGTTATTGTTTTAATGGTCAAGTGCAGTAAGGTAACAATCAATTTCAAAGAGTGTTTCACAAGTCAAAAAGACTAGACTCACACTGGCAAAAGAACATGGCCTCATCACATCTTACACTGCACCACACTGTCGGAGATCCTCCAGTACTGCTCGACTGGTACCTCCTTCTCTCAAAATGAGAAGTAGGTACACTTCAAGGCCCTTCTCTGTTCTGGCACCGAGGTGGTGGAATGAACTTCCCCTAGATGTCCGTACAGCAGAGTCCCTGACTATCTTCAAGCGACAACTGAAGACCTACCTCTTCCTTGGTAGAGGAAGCTTGTAGAATTCAAGGGTTATATTTATATTAAGTTTGTAATCTTGCATTCCAGTGTAGATTTATTCATTACTAGAGACTCAAAGCACTTTTGTACATTGCTCTGGATAAGGGCATCTGCTAAATGCCGCAAATGTAAATGTAAACATGGACAGTGCCAAAGAAATGAACATAGGAAAAAGGTCTACTCTAGGCTGTATTGTGGAAGCTTAACCTAACTAACAAACAGCAACAGACTAGCTGACTACTCTAAGCTATGCTACCAGAAAACAGTGGGTGGCACCTGCCCTCTACCTAGGGTGTCAAAACAGTGGCAAAACCTACATGATGGAATGTAGGTGCGCACACATTCTTACCTGTTCTTCAACCAGCTAGCAATTCTTCTTTCATTCCCCCTCACTGGCGACGCCAGGAGCTGCTTTTAAATGGAAGGCTCCGCCTTCTATGGTCGGGCTCTTGCTCATCATTGGTCCTTTTTTTCCAGGTCTCCATTTCAATTACCAGGTGGCTCCACCTATAGACAGTAAAGAGCTGAAGACAGAGCCCACACAGGGGGGAGAGGGAGAGCAGTAGGAAAAAAAAAACAGCAGACGCGTAACACTCTGATTAAAACATTTAAAATTCCCATGTAATATTTATTTTTTTAAAGATATGACAAACATAGATAAAGGTGCAAACTACCTCGTGGTGAAAATCCACGTCGCACAAAAAAAAAAAAAAAAAAAGATATAATACCGTTAAAATAACAGTGAAATACTGTTGTTGCTCGACCACTAACCTGAAGTGAACAAGTCTTCCCACAATGCACTGCAAAAACTGCAATCTACTGATATTTCATGAAAACAGCAATTTGCTGTTAAATTGCTATGTAAATTTACTGATATTTTATACAGTGTAGTTACAAATCATGACAAATGTTTTAACATCAAAAACAGCTTTTTCCTGGCCATTTTATACCAGTGACACAAAAATGAAGAAAAAATCATACCTGAAGAGGTCTGCTGGAATCACCAAGTAGCTGCAATCAAAAACAGAATCAAAGATACTGAACATCAGATAAAATAAACTTGATCTAATTTCTTTTAATTAACACAGGATACTTAAAAGGTGATAAGTTTTTACTAATTGACCAAAACTTAAGCACTGACATTTGAGCCTTGAGAACATTCAAATTTTGAAATTACCTCAAATGTCTCAGTCGCAAGTATCAGTGATCTGAAAAAGGCAGAAAAAAAAAGAAAAAAAAAATTCAATTACGTTTAATATTTGACAATCTTCGAATGGTGTTTCTGTTTGTGTGTGTGTGTGTGTGTTTACGTGTGCGCACTCCACGTTTATTCATTCATAAATGGAGCAGAGCGCGGAAATTTTTGTGCAATTTTGATATACCGTATATTTAATTTAGAAGAAAAAGATATTAGAGGTGTAAAACTATACACATCTGCACATTCTAAATCAGTCAAAGAACAAACCGGCACGAGCACACTTTGACCTCCAAAACTTCCAGACATTGTTTTGACAATTGTTTTTGTTTAAAAAAAAAAATTATTCGGTGCACGCGTGTTTTTACACACGGGGAAAATAGTAGAAAATAAACCCATTTTTTTGGGGAAACCGCTTACCACAAAAACTAACAAATAATTGCAATGAAGAATAATTTTAATAGGTTATTTGAATGCATTTTACCACAAAATAAAGATAATTTAAATTTACATGGGGGCTATAACTCGTAAGCTAGCTAGCATATGCTGTAGCTAACACCTGATCCGTTCTGAAGCAAATCCAGAATTTTAACTAAAAATCCTAAATAACAGAATTTTTATATGTAATTGTGCTGATTTTTTTCAACGAATCGCATGGCAAGCAAAGATCATACAAGTTAATATAAATTTCACCGAAAGACTTACTGCACACAAAATAAGAATTTAAGGTAAAAGTCAATAAATAACAAACATTTAGAACTTTATCAAACTTAATTGAACTTAATTAAAATTAACTTAAATAATAATGCCAAAATTATAATAATACTACTATGCATTACAAGCGCCACTAAAAACTGTTCATTAATAGAAACATGTCTGTACACACCAGAAAAAAAGATTCTGTCTGAAGATCTCCGTGCCTCCGTGAGGATGGAAGACATTGAATCAGCTAATCAATAAACGCTCTGATGATCATGCCTTAAATCCATCTTATCCTCATGACGTCTTACTGATTCTCACATATTTTTCTAACAACTTTATTCCTCATCTGAACACAGACTGACAGGAGGTGTGCAATAAACACAACACCAAAAAAACACTGTTCTATTTTTTATATTTTATGTATAAAGTGATAAAAGTGAACACTTCTGTATTTCACTATTTTCCACACACGGTCCATTAAAGTCCCAATAGAGGTGAAATCCATAGACATATGAAACAGACGCCTCATTGGACGCTTTGTTCAGTTGCTGCGATACGCCAATGCTGCTGCAATCTTGGTCCAGGCGAAAGTTCCCTGTAAACAAATACAACTACACAACATATATAACTTCTTCTTCTTCTTTCGGCTGCTCCCATTAGGGGTCGCCACAGCGGATCATCCGTCTCCATACCACCCTGTCCTCTACATCTGCCTCTCCCACACCAACCACCTGCATGTCTTCCCTCACCACATCCATGAACCTCCTTCTTGGCCTTCCTCTTTTCCTCCTACCTGGTGGCTCCATCCTCAGCATTCTTCTACCAATATAATTCATGTCCCTCCTCTGCACATGTCCAAACCATCTCAATCTCGCCTCCCTCACCTTGTCACCAAAACATCCTACATGCGCTGTCCCTCTAATAAACTCATTTCTAATCTTATCCATCCTCGTCACTCCCAACGAAAACCTCAACATCTTCAGCTCTGCTACCTCCAGCTCCACCTCCTGTCTTTTACTCAATGCCACTGTCTCTAAACCATACAACATCGCAGGTCTCACCACAGTCCTATAAACCTTCCCTTTCAATTTGCAGATACCCTACTATCACAAATCACTCCTGTCACTCTTCTCCACCCACTCCACCCTGCCTGCACTCTTTTCTTCACTTCTCTAACACACTCTCCATTACTTTGCACTGTTGACCCCAGGTACCTGAATTCCTCCACCTTCTGAAGCTCTCCTCCCTGCAACCGGACCACTCCACTGCCCTCCCTCTCATTCACACACATGTATTCTGTCTTACTCCTACTGAGTTTCATTCCCCTTCTCTCCAGCGCATATCTCCACCTCTCCAGGCTCTTCTCAACCTGCTCTCTACTCTCACAACAAATCACAATATCATCCGCAAACATCATAGTCCAGGGAGACTCCTGTCTGACCTCGTCCGTCAACCTGTCCATCACCACTGCAAACAGGAAAGGGCTCAGGGCCGATCCTTGATGCAGTCCAACCTTCACTCTAAACCAGTCTGTCGTACCTACTGCACACTTCACTGCCGTCACACTGTCCTCATACATGTCCTGCACCACCCTCACATACTTCTCTGACACACCTGACTTCCTCATACAATACCACAACTCCTCTCTTGGCACCCTGTCGTACGCCTTCTCTAAATCCACAAATACACAATGCAATTCCTTCTGTCCTTCTCTATACTTCTCTATCAACATTCTCAAAGCAAATAAGGCATCTGTGGTGCTCTTCCTCGGCATGAAACCATACTGTTGCTCACAGATGGTCACCTCTTCTCTCAGCCTGGCTTCCACTACTCTTTCCCATAACTTCATGGTGTGACTGATCAACTTAATACCCCTGTAGTTACTGCAGGTCTGCACATCTCCTTTATGCTTAAAGATCGGTACCAGCACACTTCTTCTCCATTCCTCAGGCATCTTCTCACCTTCCAAAATCCTGTTAAACAATCTGGTCAAAAACTCCACTGCCATCTCTCCTAAACATCTCCACGCTTCTACCGGTATGTCATCTGGTCCAACCGACTTTCCACTCTTCATCCTCTTAATCGCTGCTCTCACTTCCTCCTTACTAATCCTATCTACATCCTGCTTCACCAACTCCACATCATCCAACCTTCTCTCTCTCTGATTTTCCTCATTCATCAGCTGCTCAAAATACTCCCTCCACCTTCTCAACACACTCTCCTCACTAGTCAACACATTTCCCTCTCCATCCTTTACTGCTCTAACTTGCAGTACATCCTTTCCAGCTCGGTCCCTCTGCCTGGCCAATCGGTACAAATCCTTTTCTCCTTCCTTAGTGTCCAACCTCTCATACAGCTCCTCATATGCCTTTTCCTTGGCATTCGCCACATCCCTCTTAACCTGCTGCCGCATCTCCTTGTACTCCTGCCTACTTTTCTCATCACTCTGTCTATCCCACTTCTGTTTTGCCAACCTCTTTCTCCTTATGCTCTCCTGCACTTCCTCATTCCACCACCACGTCTCCTTGTCTTCCTTTCTATTTCCAGATGTCACACCAAGTACTTTTCTAGCTGCCTCCCTCATCACTCCTGCAGTATTTGCCCAATCATCCAACACCTCCTTAACACCACTGAGCCTCTCTCTGACCTCTTCCCTGAACCTCACACTACACTCTTCCTCCTTCAGTTTCCACCATCTTATTCTTCTTTCAGTCCTCACTCTCCTCCTCTTCTTCTTCGCCTCCAAAACCATCCTACAGACCACCATCCTATGCTGTCTAGCTACACTGTCCCCTGCCAACACCTTACAGTCGCCAATCTCCTTCAGGTTGCATCTCCTGCATAGCACATAATCCACCTGTGTGCACCTTCCTCCACTCTTATACGTCACCCTATGATCCTCCTTCTTCTTAAAATAAGTGTTCACCACTGCCATTTCCATCCTTTTAGCAAAATCTACCACCATCTGCCCTTCCACATTCCTCTCCTTAAAACCATACCTACCCATCACCTCCTCGTCACCTCTGTTCCCTTCACCTACATGCCCATTAAAGTCCGCCCCAATCACCAACCGTTCTTTCCTAGGTACACCATCTACCACTTCATCTAATTCACTCCAGAATCTTTCCTCTCCTCCATCTCACAGCCAACTTGTGGAGCATAGGCACTGATGACATTTATCATCATCCCTTCAACTTCCACCTTCACGATCATCACCCTATCAGAAACTCTCTTCACCTCCACTACACTCTTACTGTACTCTTCCTTCAGAATCACCCCTACACCATTTCTCTTTCCATCCACACCATGATAAAACAGTTTAAATCCACCTCCAATGTTCCTGGCCTTACTCCCTTTCCACTTGGTCTCCTGAACACACAGCATATCTACCTTTCTCCTCTCCATCATATCAGCTACTTCTCTCCCTTTACCCGTCATAGTACCAACATTTAAAGTACCAACCCTAACCTCCACTCTCCTACACTGCTCCTTTCCCTGCCGTCTCTGTAGACGTCTTCCTCCTCTCCTTTTCCTCCTTCGGCCAACAGTAGCCCAATTTCCACCGGTACCCTGTCGGCTAACGATACCTGTGGCGGTCGTTGTTAACCCGGGCCTCGACCGATCCGGTATGAAATTCTCATTTGTGATCCGCATATTTGATTTGGCACATGTTTTACACTGGATGCCCTTCCTAACGCAACCCTCCCCATTTACCCGGGCTTGGGACCGGCACTAAGAATGCACTGGCTTGTGCCTCCCTAATGGCTGGGTTACACAACATATATAACAACATAACTATATTAGAGTGATAATAACAATAACTGTACAAACAATTAGTGATAATAGATGATTTAGAGATATTATATAGCCTTTAATTTATTATTAAACTCATGTATTATTGTACAATTATTTACTTTTCTTTTTTTGTTTGTATTCTATTGTAATTGACAGTACATACTATTAGCAGTTTATTTAATATTACATTATAATGCATTATTATTATTAATATTATTATTATTATTATTATTATTATTATTATTACTATTATTATTAATGAACAATTTGCAATTAGCAATATATTAGGTATTTATATAGTTATACTACTGTACATTATTTTTATTCCATCTTACTTAATACTGGAATACAATCTCAAAGATTTGAGATAGAAAATTTTTATCTTGGCTAAAAGGAGGATGGAAACCACAACCTTGTGGGGACCTGCTAATCGGTAAAGCAACACCTTAACCCAATGAGCTAAGACTTCTGTGATCTGTGTTAGTAGTTAATAAGCCTAATGAACCAACATGGCTTCTTTCAAACAAGTCTTTCAAAAAAGACTAAGAAAAAAGCAATCTTTTTAACAGCTCTTTTCTATTATTAAATAGATTTACAG
The DNA here is from genome assembly GCA_039877035.1 of Silurus lanzhouensis. Lineage (NCBI taxonomy): Eukaryota > Metazoa > Chordata > Actinopteri > Siluriformes > Siluridae > Silurus > Silurus lanzhouensis. The sequence continues at coordinate 2,007,353 of JBCEWE010000483.1, forward strand.
TTTAATGTGACAAAGTAGACAAACTATTAGATTAAAAAAAATAATAATACATTTTTCCTTGTCTGTGTCAGGGCTTGAACCCACAACCTTGTGGGGACCTGCTGATAGATGAACCAATGCCTTAACACATTGAGCTATTCTCTCCCCTTTGTGCACGCAGTCAATAAGCCTAATGAACCAACATGGCTTCTTTTCCATACTTCACTACCATGTAACTCATTAAAAGAAGGCCAAACAAGTCTTTCAAAAAAGACAAAGAAAAAAAGCAATCTTTTTAACAGCTCTTTTCAATTATCAAATAGATTTACAGTTTAATGTGACAAAGTAGACAAACTATTAGATTAAAAAAAATAATAATAATTTTTTCCTTGTCTGTGTTGGGGATTGAACCCACAACCTTGTGGGGACCTGCTGATAGATAAACCAATGCCTTAACACATTGAGCTATTCTCTCCCCATTGTGCAAGCAGTCAATAAGCCTAATGAACCAACATGGCTTCTTTTCCATACTTCACTACCATGTAACTCATTAAAAGAAGGCCAAACAAGTCTTTCAAAAAAGACAAAGAAAAAAGCAATCTTTTTAACAGCTCTTTTCAATTATTAAATAGATTTACAGTTTAATGTGACAAAGTAGACAAACTATTAGATTAAAAAAAATAATAATAATTTTTTCATTGTTGGGGCTTGAACCCACAACCTTGTGGGGACCTGTTGATAGATAAACCAATGCCTTTCTTTGTCAAAAAAGACAAAGAAAAAAGCAATCTTTTTAACAGCTCTTTTCAATTATTAAATAGATTTACAGTTTAATGTGACAAAGTAGACAAACTATTAGATTAAAAAAAATAATAATAACTTTTTTCCTTGTCGGGGCTTGAACCCACAACCTTGTGGGGACCTGCTGATAGATAAACCAATGCCTTAACACATTCAGCTATTCTCTTCCCTTTGTGCAAGCAGTCAATAAGCCTAATGAACAGACATGGCTTCTTTTCCATACTTCACTACCATGTAACTCATTAAAAGAAGGCCAAACAAGTCTTTCAAAAAAGACAAAGAAAAAGCAATCTTTTTAACAGCTCTTTTCAATTATCAAATTGATTTACAGTTTAATGTGATAAATTAGACAAACTATTAGATTAAAAAAAAAATAACAATTTTTTCCTTGTCTGTGTCAGGGCTTTGAACCCACAACCATGTGGTGCTCTGCTGATAGATAAACCAATGCCTTAACACATTGAGCTATTCTCTCCCCTTTGTGCAAGCAGTCAATAAGCCTAATGAACCAACATGGCTTCTTTTCCATACTTCATTACAATGTAACTCATTAAAAGAAGGCCAAACAAGTCTTTCAAAAAAGACAAAGAAAAAAGCAATCTTTTAAACAGCTCTTTTCAATCATCAAATAGATTTACAGTTTAATGTGACAAAGTAGACAAACTATTAGATTTAAAAAAATAATAATAATTTTTTCCTTGTCTGGGCTTGAACCAACAACCTTGTGGGGACCTGCTGATAGATAAACCAATGCCTTAACACATTGAGCTATTCTCTCCCCTTTGTGCATGCAGTCAATAAACCTAATGAACCAACATAGCTTCTTTTCCATACTTTACTACCATGTAACTCATTAAATGAAGGCCAAACAAGTCTTTCAAAAAAGATAAAGAAAAAAGCAATCTTTTTAACAGCTCTTTTCAATTATTAAATAGATTTACAGTTTAATGTGACAAAGTAGACAAACTATTAGATTAAAAAAAATAATTATAATTTTTTCCTTGTCAGGGATTGAACCCACAACCTTGTGGGGACCTGCTGATAGATAAACCAATGCCTTAACACATTCAGCTATTCTCTCTCCTTTGTGCAAGCAGTCAATAAGCCTAATGAACCAACATGGCTTCTTTTCCATACTTCACTACCATCAAACTCATTAAAAGAAGGCCAAACAAGTCTTTTAAAAAAAGACAAAGAAAAAAAGCAATCTTTTTAACAGCTCTTTTCAATTATTAAATAGATTTACAGTTTAATGTGACAAAGTAGACAAACTATTAGATTAAAAAAAATAATAATAATTTTGTCATTGTTGGGGCTTGAACCCACAACCTTGTGGGGACCTGTTGATAGATAAACCAATGCCTTTCTTTGTCAAAAAAGACAAAGAAAAAAGCAATCTTTTTAACAGCTCTTTTCAATTATTAAATAGATTTACAGTTTAATGTGACAAAGTAGACAAACTATTAGATTAAAAAAAATAATAATAATTTTTTCCTTGTCAGGGCTTGAACCCACAACCTTGTGGGGACCTGCTGATAGATAAACCAATGCCTTAACACATTGAGCTATTTTCTCCACTTTGTGCAAGCAGTCAATAAGCCTAATGAACCAACATGGCTTCTTTTCCATACTTTACTACCATGTAACTCATTAAAAGAAGGCCAAACAAGTCTTTCAAAAAAGACAAAGAAAAAAGCAATCTTTTTAACAGCTCTTTTCAATTATTAAATAGATTTACAGTTTAATGTGACAAAGTAGACAAACTATTAGATTAAAAAAAATAATAATAACTTTTTTCCTTGTCGGGGCTTGAACCCACAACCTTGTGGGGACCTGCTGATAGATAAACCAATGCCTTAACACATTGAGCTATTCTCTTCCCTTTGTGCAAGCAGTCAATAAGCCTAATGAACCAACATGGCTTCTTTTCCATACTTCACTACCATGTAACTCATTAAAAGAAGGCCAAACAAGTCTTTCAAAAAAGACAAAGAAAAAGCAATCTTTTTAACAGCTCTTTTCAATTATCAAATTGATTTACAGTTTAATGTGATAAATTAGACAAACTATTAGATTAAAAAAAAATAACAATTTTTTCCTTGTCTGTGTCAGGCTTTGAACCCACAACCTTGTGGGACCTGCTGATAGATAAACCAATGCCTTAACACATGAGCTATTCTCTCCCCTTTGTGCAAGCAGTCAATAAGCCTAATGAACCAACATGGCTTCTTTTCCATACTTCATTACATGTAACTCATTAAAAGAAGGCCAAACAAGTCTTTCAAAAAAGACAAAGAAAAAAGCAATCTTTTTAACAGCTCTTTTCAATCATCAAATAGATTTACAGTTTAATGTGACAAAGTAGACAAACTATTAGATTAAAAAAAATAATAACAATTTTTTCCTTGTCTGTGTCTGGGCTTGAACCCACAACCTTGTGGGACCTGCTGATAGATAAACCAATGCCTTAACACATTGAGCTATTCTCTCCCCTTTGTGCAAGCAGTCCAATAACGCTAATGAACCAACATGGCTTCTTTTCCATACTTCACTACATGTAACATTAAAAGAAGGCCAAACAAGTCTTTCAAAATAAGACAAAGAAAAAGCAATCTTTTAACAGCTCTTTTCAATTATCAAATAGATTTACAGTTTAATGTGACAAAGTAGACAAACTATTAGATTAAAAAAATAATAATATTTTATCCTTGTCTGTGTACAGCTCTTTTCAATTATAAATAGATTTACAGTTTAATGTGACAAAGTAGACAAACTATTAGATTAAAAAAAATAATAATTTTTTTCCTTGTCGGGGCTTGAACCCACAACCTTGTGGGGACCTGCTGATAGATAAACCAATGCCTTAACACATTGAGCTATTCTCTCCCCTTTGTGCAAGCAGTCAATAAGCCTAATGAACCAACATGGCTTCTTTTCCATACTTCACTACCATGTAACTCATTAAAAGAAGGCCAAACAAGTCTTTCAAAAAAGACAAAGAAAAAGCAATCTTTTTAACAGCTCTTTTCAATTATCAAATAGATTTACAGTTTAATGTGACAAAGTAGACAAACTATTAGATTAAAAAATAATAATAATTTTTTCCTTGTTGGGGCTTGAACCACAACCTTGTGCAACCTGTTGAATAGATGAACAATGTTTCTTTCAAAAAGACAAAGAAAAAAGCAATCTTTTTAACAGCTCTTTTCAATTATAAATAGATTTACAGTTTAATGTGACAAAGTAGAAAACTATTAATTAAAAAAAATAATAATAATTTTTTCCTTGTCGGGGCTTGAACCCCAACCTTGTGGGGACCTGCTGATAGATAAACCAATGCCTTAACACATTGAGCTATTCTCTCCCCTTTGTGCAAGCAGTCAATAAGCCTAATGAACCAACATGGCTTTTTTCCATACTTCACTACCATGTAACTCATTAAAAGAAGGCCAAACAAGTCTTTCAAAAAAGACAAGAAAAAGCAATCTTTTTAACAGCTCTTTTCAATTATCAAATAGATTTACAGTTTAATGTGACAAAGTAGACAAACTATTAGATTAAAAAAAATAATAATAATTTTTTCCTTGTCTGGGGCTTGAACCCACAACCTTGTGGGGACCTGCTGATAGATAAACCAATGCCTTAACACATTGAGCTATTCTCTCCCCTTTGTGCAAGCAGTCAATAAGCCTAATGAACCAACATGGCTTATTTTCCATACTTCACTACCATGTAACTCATTAAAAGAAGGCCAAACAAGTCTTTCAAAAAAGACAAAGAAAAAAGCAATCTTTTTAACAGCTCTTTTCAATTATCAAATAGATTTACAGTTTAATGTGACAAAGTAGACAAACTATTAGATTAAAAAAAATAATAATTTTTTCCTTGTCTGTGTCGGGGCTTGAACCCACAACCTTGTGGGGACCTGCTGATAGATAAACCAATGCCTTAACACATTGAGCTATTCTCTCCCCTTTGTGCAAGCAGTCAATACGCTTAATGAACCAACATGGCTTCTTTTCCATACTTCACTAACATGTAACTCATTAAAAGAAGGCCAAACAAGTCTTTCAAAAAAGACAAAGAAAAAAGCAATCTTTTTAACAGCTCTTTTCAATTATTAAATAGATTTACAGTTTAATGTGACAAAGTAGACAAACTATTAGATTTAAAAAAAAAATAATAATAATTTTTTCCTTGTCGGGTGCTTGAACCCACAACCTTGTGGGGACCTGCTGATATATAAACCAATGCCTTAAAACATTGAGCTACTCTCTCCCCTTTGTGCAAGCAGTCAATACGCTTAATGAACCAACATGGCTTCTTTTCCATACTTCACTAACATGTAACTCATTAAAAGAAGGCCAAACAAGTCTTTCAAAAAAGACAAAGAAAAAAGCAATCTTTTAAACAGCTCTTTTCAATTATTAAATAGATTTACAGTTTAATGTGACAAAGTAGACAAACTATTAGATTTAAAAAAAAAATAATAATATTTTTTTCTTGTCGGGGCTTGAACCCACAACCTTGTGGGGACCGGCTGATATATAAACCAATGCCTTAACACATTGAGCTATTCTCTACCCTTTGTGCAAGCAGTCAATAAGCCTAATGAACCAACATGGCTTCTTTTCCATACTTCACTACCATGTAACTCATTAAAAGAAGGCCAAACAAGTCTTTCAAAAAAGACAAAGAAAAAAGCAATCTTTTTAACAGCTCTTTTCAATTATCAAATAGATTTACAGTTTAATGTGACAAAGTAGACAAACTATTAGATTAAAAAAAAATAATAATAATTTTTTCCTTGTCTGTGTTGGGGATTGAACCCACAACCTTGGGGGGACCTGCTGATAGCTAAACCAATGCCTTAACACATTGAGCTATTCTCTCCCCTTTGGGCATGCAGTCAATAAGCCTAATGAACCAACATGGCTTCTTTTCCATACTTCACTACAATGTAACTCATTAAAAGAAGGCCAAACAAGTCTTTCAAAAAAGACAAAGAAAAAAGCAATCTTTTTAACAGCTCTTTTCAATTATCAAATAGATTTACAGTTTAATGTGACAAAGTAGACAAACTATTAGATTAAAAAAAAAAAAAAAAATTTTCCTTGTCTGTGTCTGGGCTTGAACCCACAACCTTGTGGGGACCTGCTGATAGATAGACCAATGCCTTAACACATTGAGCTATTCTCTCCCCTTTGTGCAAGCAGTCAATAAGCCTAATGAACCAACATGGCTTCTTTTCCATACTTTACTACCATGTAACTCATTAAAAGAAGGCCAAACAAGTCTTTCAAAAAAGACAAAGAAAAAGCAATCTTTTTAACAGCTCTTTTCAATTATCAAATAGATTTACAGTTTAATGTGACAAAGTAGACAAACTATTAGATTAAAAAAAAAAAAATATTTTTTTCCTTGTCTGTGTTGGGGCTTGAACCCACAACCATGTGGGGACCTGCTGATAGTTAAACCAATGCCTCAACACAATGAGCTATTCTCTCCCCTTTGTGCAAGCAGTCAATAAGCCTAATGAACCAACATGGCTTCTTTTCCATACTTCACTACCAACAAACTCATTAAAAGAAGGCCAAACAAGTCTTTCAAAAAAGACAAACAAAAAAGCAATCTTCTTAACAGTTTTTTTCAATTATTAAATAGATTTACAGTTTAATGTGACAAAGTAGACAAACTATTAGATTAAAAAAAATAATAATAATTTTTTCCTTGTCTGTCTCAGGGCTTGAACCCACAACCTTGTGGGGACCTGCTGATAGATAAACCCATGCCTTAACACATTGAGCTATTCTCTCCCCTTTGTGCAAGCAGTCAATAAGCCTAATGAACCAACATGGCTTCTTTTCCATACTTTACTACCATGTAACTCATTAAAAGAAGGCCAAACAAGTCTTTCAAAAAAGACAAACAAAAAAGCAATCTTTTTAACAGTTTTTTTCAATTATTAAATAGATTTACAGTTTAATGTGACAAAGTAGACAAACTATTAGATTAAAAAAAATAATAATGATTTTTTCATTGTCGGGGCTTGAACCCACAACCTTGTGGGGACCTGCTGATAGATAAACCAATGACTTAACACATTGAGCTATTCTCTCCCCTTTGTGCAAGCAGTCAATAAGCCTAATGAACCAACATGGCTTCTTTTCCATACTTCACTACCATCAAACTCATTAAAAGAAGGCCAAAAAAGTCTTTCAAAAAAGACAAAGAAAAAGCAATCTTTTTAACAGCTTTTTTCAATTATCAAATAGATTTACAGTTTAATGTAACAAAGTAGACAAACTATTAGATTAAAAAAAATAATAACAATTTTTTCCTTGTCTGGGCTTTAACCCACAACCTTGTGGGGACCTGCTGATAGATAAACCAATGCCTTAACACATTGAGCTATTCTCTCCCCTTTGTGCAAGCAGTCAATACGCCTAATGAACCAACATGGCTTCTTTTCCATACTTCACTACAATCAAACTCATTAAAAGAAGGCCAAACAAGTCTTTCAAAAAAGACAAAGAAAAAAGCAATCTTTTTAACAGCTCTTTTCAATTATTAAATAGATTTACAGTTTAATGTGACAAAGTAGACAAACTATTAGATTAAAAAAAATAATAAGAATTTTTTCCTTGTTTGTGTTGGGGATTGAACCCACAACCTTGGGGGGAACTGCTAATAGATAAACCAATGCCTTAACACATTGAGCTATTCTCTTCCCTTTGTGCAAGGAGTCAATAAGCCTAATGAACCAACATGGCTTCTTTTCCATACTTTACTACCATGTAACTCATTAAAAGAAGGCCAAACAAGTCTTTCAAAAAAGACAAAGAAAAAGCAATCTTTTTAACAGCTCTTTTCAATTATCAAATAGATTTACAGTTTAATGTGACAAAGTAGACAAACTATTAGATTAAAAAAAATAATAAAAATGTATTCCTTGTCGGGGGTTGAACCCACAACATTGTGGGGACCTGCTGATAGATAAACCAATGCCTTAACACATTGAGCTATTCTCTCCCCTTTGTGCAAGCAGTCAATAAGCCTAATGAACCAACATGGCTTCTTTTCCATACTTCACTACAATCAAACTCATTAAAAGAAGGCCAAACAAGTCTTTCAAAAAAGACAAAGAAAAAAGCAATCTTTTTAACAGCTCTTTTCAATTATCAAATAGATTTACAGTTTAATGTGACAAAGTAGACAAACTATTAGATTAAAAAAAAATAATAACAATTTTTTCCTTGTCTGTGTCTGGGCTTTGAACCCACAACCTTGTGGGGACCTGCTAATAGATAAACCAATGCCTTAACACATTGAGCTACTCTCTCCCCTTTGTGCAAGCAGTCAATAAGCCTAATGAACCAACATGGCTTCTTTTCCATACTTCACTACAATCAAACTCATTAAAAGAAGGCCAAACAAGTCTTTCAAAAAAGACAAAGAAAAAAGCAATCTTTTTAACAGCTCTTTTCAATTATCAAATAGATTTACAGTTTAATGTGACAAAGTAGACAAACTATTAGATTAAAAAAAAATAATAACAATTTTTTCCTTGTCTGTGTCTGGGCTTTGAACCCACAACCTTGTGGGGACCTGCTGATAGATAAACCAATGCCTTAACACATTGAGCTACTCTCTCCCCTTTGTGCAAGCAGTCAATAAGCCTAATGAACCAACATGGCTTCTTTTCCATACTTCACTACCATCAAACTCATTAAAAGAAGGCCAAACAAGTCTTTCAAAAAAGACAAAGAAAAAAGCTATCTTTTTAACAGCTCTTTTCAATTATTAAATAGATTTACAGTTTAATGTGACAAAGTAGACAAACTATTAGATTAAAAAAAAAATAATAATTTTTTCCTTGTCAGGGCTTGAACCCACAACCTTGTGGGGACCTGCTGATAGCTAAACCAATGCCTTAACACATTGAGCTATTCTCTCCCCTTTGTGTAAGCAGTCAATAAGCCTAATGAACCAACATGGCTTCTTTTCCATACTTCACTACCATGTAACTCATTAAAAGAAGGCCAAACAAGTCTTTCAAAAAAGACAAAGAAAAAGCAATCTTTTTAACAGCTCTTTTCAATTATCAAATAGATTTACAGTTTAATGTGACAAAGTAGACAAACTATTAGATTAAAAAAAAATAATAACAATTTTTTCCTTGTCTGTGTCTGGGCTTTGAACCCACAACCTTGTGGGGACCTGCTGATAGATAAACCAATGCCTTAACACATTGAGCTATTCTCTCCCCTTTGTGTAAGCAGTCAATAAGCCTAATGAACCAACATGGCTTCTTTTCCATACTTCACTACCATGTAACTCATTAAAAGAAGGCCAAACAAGTCTTTCAAAAAAGACAAAGAAAAAAGCAATCTTTTTAACAGCTCTTTTCAATTATCAAATAGATTTACAGTTTAATGTGACAAAGTAGACAAACTATTAGATTAAAAAAAATAATAATAATTTTTTCCTTGTCTGGGCTTGAACCCACAACCTTGGGGGGACCTGCTGATAAATAAACCAATGCCTTAACACATTGAGCTATTCTCTCCCCTTTGTGCATGCAGTCAATAAGCCTAATGAACCAACATGGCTTCTTTTCCATACTTCACTACCATGTAACTCATTAAAAGAAGGCCAAACAAGTCTTTCAAAAAAGACAAAGAAAAAAGCAATCTTTTTAACAGCTCTTTTCAATTATCAAATAGATTTACAGTTTAATGTGACAAAGTAGACAAACTATTAGATTAAAAAAAATAATAATAATTTTTTCCTTGTCTGTGTGGGTTGAACCCACAACCTTGGGGGACCTGCTGATAATAAACCAATGCCTTAACACATTGAGCTATTCTCTCCCCTTTGTGCAAGCAGTCAATAAGCCTAATGAACCAACATGGCTTCTTTTCCATACTTCACTACCATGTAACTCATTAAAAGAAGGCCAACAAGTCTTTCAAAAAAGACAAAGAAAAAAGCAATCTTTTTAACAGCTCTTTTCAATTATTAAATAGATTTACAGTTTAATGTGACAAAGTAGACAAACTATTAGATTAAAAAAAAATAATAATTTTTTCCTTGTCTGTGTCGGGGCTTGAACCACAACCTTGTGGGGACCTGCTGATAGATAAACCAATGCCTTAACACATTGAGCTATTCTCTCCCCTTTGTGCAAGCAGTCAATAAGCTAATGAACCAACATGGCTTCTTTTCCATACTTCACTACATGTAACTCATTAAAAGAAGGCCAAACAAGTCTTTCAAAAAGACAAAGAAAAAGCAATCTTTTTAACAGCTCTTTTCAATTATAAATAGATTTACAGTTTAATGTGACAAAGTAGACAAACTATTAGATTAAAAAAAAATAATAATTTTTTCCTTGTCTGTGTCGGGCTTTGAACCCACAACCTTGTGGGGACCTGCTGATAGATAAACCAATGCCTTAACACATTGAGCTATCTCTCCCCTTTGTGCAAGCAGTCAATAAGCCTAATGAACCAACATGGCTTCTTTTCCATACTTCACTACATCAACTCATTAAAAGAAGGCCAAACAAGTCTTTCAAAAAGACAAAGAAAAAGCAATCTTTTTAACAGCTCTTTTCAATTATAAATAGATTTACAGTTTAATGTGACAAAGTAGACAAACTATTAGATTAAAAAATAATAATAATTTTTTCTTGTTGGGGCTTGAACCCACAACCTTGTGGGAACTGTTGATAGATAAACCAATGCCTTTCTTTGTCAAAAAAGACAAAGAAAAAAGCAATCTTTTTAACAGCTCTTTTCAATTATTAAATAGATTTACAGTTTAATGTGACAAAGTAGACAAACTATTAGATTTAAAAAAAAAATAATAATAATTTTTTCCTTGTCGGGGCTTGAACCCACAACCTTGTGGGGACCTGCTGATATATAAACCAATGCCTTAACACATTGAGCTTATCTCTCCCCTTTGTGCAAGCAGTCAATACGCTTAATGAACCAACATGGCTTCTTTTCCATACTTCACTACAATGTAACTCATTAAAAGAAGGCCAAACAAGTCTTTTAAAATAAGACAAAGAAAAAAGCAATCTTTTTAACAGCTCTTTTCAATTATCAAATAGATTTACAGTTTAATGTGACAAAGTAGACAAACTATTAGATTAAAAAAAATAATAATATTTTTCCTTGTCTGTGTCGGGGTTTGAACCCACAACCTTGTGGGGACCTGCTGATAGATAAACCAATGCCTTAACACATTGAGCTATTCTCTCCCTTTGTGCAAGCAGTCAATAAGCCTAATGAACCAACATGGCTTCTTTTCCATACTTCACTACATGTAACTCATTAAAAGAAGGCCAAACAAGTCTTTCAAAAAAGACAAAGAAAAAAGCAATCTTTTTAACAGCTCTTTTCAATTATCAAATAGATTTACAGTTTAATGTGACAAAGTAGACAAACTATTAGATTAAAAAAAAAATAAAATTTTCCTTGTCTGTGTCTGGGCTTGAACCCACAACCTTGTGGGGACCTGCTGATAGATAAACCAATGCCTTAACACATTGAGCTATTCTCTCCCCTTTGTGCAAGCAGTCAATAAGCCTAATGAACCAACATGGCTTCTTTTCCATACTTACTACCATGTAACTCATTAAAAGAAGGCCAAACAAGTCTTTCAAAAAAGACAAAGAAAAAGCAATCTTTTTAACAGCTCTTTTCAATTATCAAATAGATTTACAGTTTAATGTGACAAAGTAGACAAACTATTAGATTAAAAAAAAAAAATATTTTTTCCTTGTCTGTGTTGGGCTTGAACCCACAACCTGTGGGGACCTGCTGATAGTTAAACCAATGCCTTAACACATGAGCTATTCTCTCCCCTTTGTGCAAGCAGTCAATAAGCCTAATGAACCAACATGGCTTCTTTTCCATACTTCACTACCATCAAACTCATTAAAAGAAGGCCAAACAAGTCTTTCAAAAAAGACAAAGAAAAAAGCAATCTTTTAACAGTTTTTTCAATTATTAAATAGATTTACAGTTTAATGTGACAAAGTAGACAAACTATTAGATTAAAAAAATAATAATAATTTTTTCCTTGTCTGTCTGGGCTTGAACCCACAACCTTGTGGGGACCTGCTGATAGATAAACCATGCCTTAACACATTGAGCTATTCTCTCCCCTTTGTGCAAGCAGTCAATAAGCCTAATGAACCAACATGGCTTCTTTTCCATACTTTACTACCATGTAACTCATTAAAAGAAGGCCAAACAAGTCTTTCAAAAAAGACAAAAAAAAAGCAATCTTTTTAACAGCTTTTTTCAATTATTAAATAGATTTACAGTTTAATGTGACAAAGTAGACAAACTATTAGATTAAAAAAAATAATAATATTTTTTCCTTGTCGGGGCTTGAACCCACAACCTTGTGGGGACCTGCTGATAGATAAACCAATGCTTAACACATTGAGCTATTCTCTCCCCTTTGTGCAAGCAGTCAATAAGCCTAATGAACCAACATGGCTTCTTTTCCATACTTCACTACCATCAAACTCATTAAAAGAAGGCCAAACAAGTCTTTCAAAAAAGACAAAGAAAAAGCAATCTTTTTAACAGCTCTTTTCAATTATCAAATAGATTTACAGTTTAATGTGACAAAGTAGACAAACTATTAGATTAAAAAAAATAATAAAATTTTTCCTTGTCTGGGGCTTGAACCCACAACCTTGTGGGGACCTGCTGATAGATAAACCAATGCCTTAACACATTGAGCTATTCTCTCCCCTTTGTGCAAGCAGTCAATAAGCCTAATGAACCAACATGGCTTCTTTTCCATACTTCACTACATCAAACTCATTAAAAGAAGGCCAAACAAGTCTTTCAAAAAAGACAAAGAAAAAGCAATCTTTTTAACAGCTCTTTTCAATTATTAAATAGATTTACAGTTTAATGTGACAAAGTAGACAAACTATTAGATTAAAAAAAATAATAAAATTTTTTCCTTGTTGTGTTGGGATTGAACCCACAACCTTGGGGGACCTGCTAATAGATAAACCAATGCCTTAACACATTGAGCTATTCTCTCCCTTTGTGCAAGCAGTCAATAAGCCTAATGAACCAACATGGCTTCTTTTCCATACTTTACTACCATGTAACTCATTAAAAGAAGGCCAAACAAGTCTTTCAAAAAAGACAAAGAAAAAGCAATCTTTTTAACAGCTCTTTTCAATTATCAAATAGATTTACAGTTTAATGTGACAAAGTAGACAAACTATTAGATTAAAAAAAATAATAAAATTTTCCTTGTCGGGGTTGAACCCACAACTTGTGGGGACCTGCTGATAGATAAACCAATGCCTTAACACATTGAGCTATTCTCTCCCCTTTGTGCAAGCAGTCAATAAGCCTAATGAACCAACATGGCTTCTTTTCCATACTTCACTACAATCAACTCATTAAAAGAAGGCCAAACAAGTCTTTCAAAAAGACAAAGAAAAAAGCAATCTTTTTAACAGCTCTTTTCAATTATCAAATAGATTTACAGTTTAATGTGACAAAGTAGACAAACTATTAGATTAAAAAAAATAATAAAATTTTTTCCTTGTCTGTGTCTGGGCTTGAACCCACAACCTTGTGGGGACCTGCTAATAGATAAACCAATGCCTTAACACATTGAGCTATTCTCTCCCCTTTGTGCAAGCAGTCAATAAGCCTAATGAACCAACATGGCTTCTTTTCCATACTTCACTACATGTAACTCATTAAAAGAAGGCCAAACAAGTCTTTCAAAAAAGACAAAGAAAAAGCTATCTTTTTAACAGCTCTTTTCAATTATTAAATAGATTTACAGTTTAATGTGACAAAGTAGACAAACTATTAGATTAAAAAAAAATAATAATTTTTTCCTTGTCAGGGCTTGAACCCACAACCTTGTGGGGACCTGCTGATAGATAAACCAATGCCTTAACACATTGAGCTATTCTCTCCCCTTTGTGCAAGCAGTCAATAAGCCTAATGAACCAACATGGCTTCTTTTCCATACTTCACTACCATGTAACTCATTAAAAGAAGGCCAAACAAGTCTTTCAAAAAAGACAAAGAAAAAAGCAATCTTTTTAACAGCTCTTTTCAATTATCAAATAGATTTACAGTTTAATGTGACAAAGTAGACAAACTATTAGATTAAAAAAAATAATAATAATTTTTTCCTTGTCTGTGTTGGGATTGAACCCACAACCTTGGGGGGACCTGCTGATAGATAAACCAATGCCTTAACACATTGAGCTATTCTCTCCCCTTTGTGCAAGCAGTCAATAAGCCTAATGAACCAACATGGCTTCTTTTCCATACTTCACTACCATCAAACTCATTAAAAGAAGGCCAAACAAGTCTTTCAAAAAAGACAAAGAAAAAGCAATCTTTTTAACAGCTCTTTTCAATTATCAAATAGATTTACAGTTTAATGTGACAAAGTAGACAAACTATTAGATTAAAAAAATAATAATAATTTTTTCCTTGTCTGGGGCTTGAACCCACAACCTTGGGGGACCTGCTGATAGATAAACCAATGCCTTAACACATTGAGCTATTCTCTCCCCTTTGTGCAAGCAGTCAATAAGCCTAATGAACCAACATGGCTTCTTTTCCATACTTCACTACCATGTAACTCATTAAAAGAAGGCCAAACAAGTCTTTCAAAAAAGACAAAGAAAAAGCAATCTTTTTAACAGCTCTTTTCAATTATCAAATAGATTTACAGTTTAATGTGACAAAGTAGACAAACTATTAGATTAAAAAAATAATAAAATTTTTTCCTTGTCGGGGCTTGAACCCACAACCTTGTGGGGACCTGCTGATAGATAAACCAATGCCTTAACACATTGAGCTATTCTCTCCCCTTTGTGCAAGCAGTCAATAAGCCTAATGAACCAACATGGCTTCTTTTCCATACTTCACTACCATGTAACTCATTAAAAGAAGGCCAAACAAGTCTTTCAAAAAAGACAAAGAAAAAAGCAATCTTTTTAACAGCTCTTTTCAATTATTAAATAGATTTACAGTTTAATGTGACAAAGTAGACAAACTATTAGATTAAAAAAATAATAATAATTTTTTCCTTGTCGGGGCTTGAACCCACAACCTTGTGGGGACCTGCTGATAGATAAACCAATGCCTTAACACATTGAGCTATTCTCTCCCTTTGTGCAAGCAGTCAATAAGCCTAATGAACCAACATGGCTTCTTTTCCATACTTCACTACCATGTAACTCATTAAAAGAAGGCCAAACAAGTCTTTCAAAAAAGACAAAGAAAAAGCAATCTTTTTAACAGCTCTTTTCAATTATCAAATAGATTTACAGTTTAATGTGACAAAGTAGACAAACTATTAGATTAAAAAAATAATAATAATTTTTTCCTTGTCGGGGGCTTGAACCCACAACCTTGTGGGGACCTGCTGATAGATAAACCAATGCCTTAACACATTGAGCTATTCTCTCCCCTTTGTGCAAGCAGTCAATAAGCCTAATGAACCAACATGGCTTCTTTTCCATACTTCACTACATGTAACTCATTAAAAGAAGGCCAAACAAGTCTTTCAAAAAAGACAAAGAAAAAGCAATCTTTTTAACAGCTCTTTTCAATTATCAAATAGATTTACAGTTTAATGTGACAAAGTAGACAAACTATTAGATTAAAAAAATAATAATAATTTTTTCCTTGTCTGTGGGGCTTGAACCCACAACCTTGTGGGGACCTGCTGATAGATAAACCAATGCCTTAACACATTGAGCTATTCTCTCCCCTTTGTGCAAGCAGTCAATAAGCCTAATGAACCAACATGGCTTCTTTTCCATACTTCACTACATGTAACTCATTAAAAGAAGGCCAAACAAGTCTTTCAAAAAAGACAAAGAAAAAGCAATCTTTTTAACAGCTCTTTTCAATTATCAAATAGATTTACAGTTTAATGTGACAAAGTAGACAAACTATTAGATTAAAAAAAATAATAAAATTTTTTCCTTGTCTGTGTGGGCTTGAACCCACAACCTTGTGGGGACCTGCTGATAGATAAACCAATGCCTTAACACATTGAGCTATTCTCTCCCTTTGTGCAAGCAGTCAATAAGCCTAATGAACCAACATGGCTTCTTTTCCATACTTCACTACCATGTAACTCATTAAAAGAAGGCCAAACAAGTCTTTCAAAAAGACAAAGAAAAAGCAATCTTTTTAACAGCTCTTTTCAATTATTAAATAGATTTACAGTTTAATGTGACAAAGTAGACAAACTATTAGATTAAAAAAAATAATAATAATTTTTCCTTGTCTGGGGCTTGAACCCACAACCTTGTGGGGACCTGCTGATAGATAAACCAATGCCTTAACACATTGAGCTATTCTCTCCCCTTTGTGCAAGCAGTCAATAAGCTAATGAACCAACATGGCTTCTTTTCCATACTTCACTACCATGTAACTCATTAAAAGAAGGCCAAACAAGTCTTTCAAAAAAGACAAAGAAAAAGCAATCTTTTTAACAGCTCTTTTCAATTATCAAATAGATTTACAGTTTAATGTGACAAAGTAGACAAACTATTAGATTAAAAAAATAATAATAATTTTTTCCTTGTCTGTGGGGCTTGAACCCACAACCTTGTGGGGACCTGCTGATAGATAAACCAATGCCTTAACACATTGAGCTATTCTCTCCCCTTTGTGCAAGCAGTCAATAAGCCTAATGAACCAACATGGCTTCTTTTCCATACTTCACTACCATGTAACTCATTAAAAGAAGGCCAAACAAGTCTTTCAAAAAAGACAAAGAAAAAAGCAATCTTTTTAACAGCTCTTTTCAATTATCAAATAGATTTACAGTTTAATGTGACAAAGTAGACAAACTATTAGATTAAAAAAAATAATAATTTTTTCCTTGTCTGTGTCGGGCTTGAACCCACAACCTTGTGGGGACCTGCTGATAGATAAACCAATGCCTTAACACATTGAGCTATTCTCTCCCTTTGTGCAAGCAGTCAATAGCCTAATGAACCAACATGGCTTCTTTCCATACTTCACTACATGTAACTCATTAAAGAAGGCCAAACAAGTCTTTCAAAAAAGACAAAGAAAAAGCAATCTTTTTAACAGCTCTTTTCAATTATTAAATAGATTTACAGTTTAATGTGACAAAGTAGACAAACTATTAGATTAAAAAAATAATAATAATTTTTTCCTTGTCGGGGCTTGAACCCACAACCTTGTGGGGACCTGCTGATAGATAAACCAATGCCTTAACACATTGAGCTATTCTCTCCCTTTGTGCAAGCAGTCAATAAGCCTAATGAACCAACATGGCTTCTTTTCCATACTTCACTACCATGTAACTCATTAAAAGAAGGCCAAACAAGTCTTTCAAAAAGACAAAGAAAAAGCAATCTTTTTAACAGCTCTTTTCAATTATTAAATAGATTTACAGTTTAATGTGACAAAGTAGACAAACTATTAGATTAAAAAAAATAATAATATTTTTTCCTTGTCGGGGCTTGAACCCACAACCTTGTGGGGACCTGCTGATAGATAAACCAATGCCTTAACACATTGAGCTATTCTCTCCCCTTTGTGCAAGCAGTCAATAAGCCTAATGAACCAACATGGCTTCTTTTCCATACTTCACTACATGTAACTCATTAAAAGAAGGCCAAACAAGTCTTTCAAAAAAGACAAAGAAAAAAGCAATCTTTTTAACAGCTCTTTTCAATTATAAATAGATTTACAGTTTAATGTGACAAAGTAGACAAACTATTAGATTAAAAAAAATAATAATAATTTTTTCCTTGTCTGTGTTGGGATTGAACCCACAACCTTGGGGGACCTGCTGATAGATAAACCAATGCCTTAACACATTGAGCTATTCTCTCCCCTTTGTGCAAGCAGTCAATAAGCCTAATGAACCAACATGGCTTCTTTTCCATACTTCACTACATGTAACTCATTAAAAGAAGGCCAAACAAGTCTTTCAAAAAGACAAAGAAAAAGCAATCTTTTTAACAGCTCTTTTCAATTATCAAATAGATTTACAGTTTAATGTGACAAAGTAGACAAACTATTAGATTAAAAAAAATAATAAAATTTTTTCCTTGTCTGTGTCTGGGCTTGAACCACAACCTTGTGGGGACCTGCTGATAGATAAACCAATGCCTTAACACATTGAGCTATTCTCTCCCCTTTGTGCAAGCAGTCAATAAGCCTAATGAACCAACATGGCTTCTTTTCCATACTTCACTACATGTAACTCATTAAAAGAAGGCCAAACAAGTCTTTCAAAAAAGACAAAGAAAAAGCAATCTTTTTAACAGCTCTTTTCAATTATCAAATAGATTTACAGTTTAATGTGACAAAGTAGACAAACTATTAGATTAAAAAAAATAATAATAATTTTTTCCTTGTCTGTGTTGGGCTTGAACCCACAACTTGTGGGGACCTGCTGATAGATAAACCAATGCCTTAACACATTGAGCTATTCTCTCCCCTTTGTGCAAGCAGTCAATAGCCTAATGAACCAACATGGCTTCTTTTCCATACTTCACTACCATCAACTCATTAAAAGAAGGCCAAACAAGTCTTTCAAAAAAGACAAAAAAAAAGCAATCTTTTAACAGCTCTTTTCAATTATCAAATAGATTTACAGTTTAATGTGACAAAGTAGACAAACTATTAGATTAAAAAAATAATAATAATTTTTCCTTGTCTGTTGGGGCTTGAACCCACAACCTTGTGGGGACCTGCTGATAGATAAACCAATGCCTTAACACATTGAGCTATTCTCTCCCTTTGTGCAAGCAGTCAATAAGCCTAATGAACCAACATGGCTTCTTTCCATACTTCACTACCATGTAACTCATTAAAAGAAGGCCAAACAAGTCTTTCAAAAAGACAAAGAAAAAGCAATCTTTTTAACAGCTCTTTTCAATTATTAAATAGATTTACAGTTTAATGTGACAAAGTAGACAAACTATTAGATTAAAAAAATAATAATAATTTTTTCCTTGTCGGGGCTTGAACCCACAACCTTGTGGGGACCTGCTGATAGATAAACCAATGCCTTAACACATTGAGCTATTCTCTCCCTTTGTGCAAGCAGTCAATAAGCCTAATGAACCAACATGGCTTCTTTTCCATACTTCACTACCATAAACTCATTAAAAGAAGGCCAAACAAGTCTTTCAAAAAGACAAAGAAAAAGCAATCTTTTTAACAGCTCTTTTCAATTATCAAATAGATTTACAGTTTAATGTGACAAAGTAGACAAACTATTAGATTAAAAAAAATAATAATAATTTTTTCCTTGTCGGGGCTTGAACCCACAACCTTGTGGGGACCTGCTGATAGATAAACCAATGCCTTAACACATTGAGCTATTCTCTCCCTTTGTGCAAGCAGTCAATAGCCTAATGAACCAACATGGCTTCTTTTCCATACTTCACTACCATGTAACTCATTAAAAGAAGGCCAACAAGTCTTTCAAAAAAGACAAAGAAAAAGCAATCTTTTTAACAGCTCTTTTCAATTATTAAATAGATTTACAGTTTAATGTGACAAAGTAGACAAACTATTAGATTAAAAAAATAATAATAATTTTTTCCTTGTCTGTGTTGGGCTTGAACCCACAACCTTGTGGGGACCTGCTGATAGATAAACCAATGCCTTAACACATTGAGCTATTCTCTCCCTTTGTGCAAGCAGTCAATAAGCCTAATGAACCAACATGGCTTCTTTTCCATACTTCACTACATGTAACTCATTAAAAGAAGGCCAAACAAGTCTTTCAAAAAGACAAAGAAAAAGCAATCTTTTAACAGCTCTTTTCAATTATCAAATAGATTTACAGTTTAATGTGACAAAGTAGACAAACTATTAGATAAAAAAAATAATAAAATTTTCCTTGTCGGGGTTGAACCACAACCTTGTGGGGACCTCTGATAGATAAACCAATGCCTTAACACATTGAGCTATTCTCTCCCTTTGTGCAAGCAGTCAATAAGCCTAATGAACCAACATGGCTTCTTTTCCATACTTCACTACAATTAACTCATTAAAAGAAGGCCAAACAAGTCTTTCAAAAAGACAAAGAAAAAGCAATCTTTTTAACAGCTCTTTCAATTATCAATAGATTTACAGTTTAATGTGACAAAGTAGACAAACTATTAGATTAAAAAAAATAATAATTTTTTCCTTGTCTGTGTTGGGCTTGAACCCACAACCTTGTGGGGACCTGCTGATAGATAAACCAATGCCTTAACACATTGAGCTATTCTCCCCTTTGTGCAAGCAGTCAATAAGCCTAATGAACCAACATGGCTTCTTTTCCATACTTCACTACATCAAACTCATTAAAAGAAGGCCAAACAGTCTTTCAAAAAAGACAAAGAAAAAGCAATCTTTTAACAGCTCTTTTCAATTATCAAATAGATTTACAGTTTAATGTGACAAAGTAGACAAACTATTAGATTAAAAAAATAATAATAATTTTTTCCTTGTCTGGGGCTTGAACCACAACCTTGTGGGGACCTGCTGATAGATAAACCAATGCCTTAACACATTGAGCTATTCTCTCCCTTTGTGCAAGCAGTCAATAAGCCTAATGAACCAACATGGCTTCTTTTCCATACTTCACTACCATGTAACTCATTAAAAGAAGGCCAAACAAGTCTTTCAAAAAAGACAAAGAAAAAAGCAATCTTTTAACAGCTCTTTTCAATTATAAATAGATTTACAGTTTAATGTGACAAAGTAGACAAACTATTAGATTAAAAAAATAATAATAATTTTTTCCTTGTCTGGGGCTTGAACCCACAACCTTGTGGGGACCTGCTGATAGATAAACCAATGCCTTAACACATTGAGCTATTCTCTCCCCTTTGTGCAAGCAGTCAATAAGCCTAATGAACCAACATGGCTTCTTTTCCATACTTCACTACATGTAACTCATTAAAAGAAGGCCAACAAGTCTTTCAAAAAAGACAAAGAAAAAGCAATCTTTTTAACAGCTCTTTTCAATTATAAATAGATTTACAGTTTAATGTGACAAAGTAGACAAACTATTAGATTAAAAAAAAATAATAAATTTTTTCCTTGTCTGTGTGGGCTTGAACCCACAACCTTGTGGGGACCTGCTGATAGATAAACCAATGCCTTAACACATTGAGCTATTCTCTCCCCTTTGTGCAAGCAGTCAATAAGCTAATGAACCAACATGGCTTCTTTTCCATACTTCACTACATGTAACTCATTAAAAGAAGGCCAACAAGTCTTTCAAAAAAGACAAAGAAAAAAGCAATCTTTTTAACAGCTCTTTTCAATTATCAAATAGATTTACAGTTTAATGTGACAAAGTAGACAAACTATTAGATTAAAAAAAATAATAATAATTTTTTCCTTGTCAGGGCTTGAACCCACAACCTTGTGGGGACCTGCTGATAGATAAACCAATGCCTTAACACATTGAGCTATTCTCTCCCCTTTGTGCAAGCAGTCAATAAGCCTAATGAACCAACATGGCTTCTTTTCCATACTTCACTACCATCAAACTCATTAAAAGAAGGCCAAACAAGTCTTTCAAAAAAGACAAAGAAAAAGCAATCTTTTTAACAGCTCTTTTCAATTATCAAATAGATTTACAGTTTAATGTGACAAAGTAGACAAACTATTAGATTAAAAAAAATAATAATAATTTTTCCTTGTCTGGGCTTGAACCCACAACCTTGTGGGACCTGCTGATAATAAACCAATGCCTTAACACATTGAGCTATTCTCTCCCCTTTGTGCAAGCAGTCAATAAGCCTAATGAACCAACATGGCTTCTTTTCCATACTTCACTACCATGTAACTCATTAAAAGAAGGCCAAACAAGTCTTTCAAAAAAGACAAAGAAAAAAGCAATCTTTTTAACAGCTCTTTTCAATTATCAAATAGATTTACAGTTTAATGTGACAAAGTAGACAAACTATTAGATTAAAAAAAATAATAATAATTTTTTGTCTGTGTGGGCTTGACCACAACCTTGTGGGGACCTGCTGATAGATAAACCAATGCCTTAACACATTGAGCTATTCTCTCCCTTTGTGCAGCAGTCAATAAGCCTAATGAACCAACATGGCTTCTTTTCCATACTTCACTACCATGTAACTCATTAAAAGAAGGCCAAACAAGTCTTTCAAAAAAGACAAAGAAAAAGCAATCTTTTTAACAGCTCTTTTCAATTATTAAATAGATTTACAGTTTAATGTGACAAAGTAGACAAACTATTAGATTAAAAAAATAATAATAATTTTTTCCTTGTCTTGGGGCTTGAACCCACAACCTTGGGGACCTGCTTGATACTGAACAAGCATCAGTAAGCTAAGAACAATGCTTTTTCTACTTACATGTACTCAAAAAAGAAACAGTCTCAAAAAAAAAAAGAAATCTTTTTAACAGCTCTTTTCAATTATTAAATAGATTTACAGTTTAATGTGACAAAGAGCAAATATTAGATAAAAAAAATAATAATTTTTTCCTTGTCGGGCTTGAACCACAATTGTGGGACTGCTGATAATAAACCATGCCTTACACTGCTATTCTCCCCTTGTGGCAGTCAATAACCTAATGAACCACATGGCTTCTTTTCCATACTTCACTACATGTAACTCATAAAAGAAGGCCAAACAAGTCTTTCAAAAAAGACAAAGAAAAAGCAATCTTTTAACAGCTCTTTTCAATTATCAAATAGATTTACAGTTTAATGTGACAAAGTAGACAAACTATTAGATTAAAAAAAATAATAATATTTTTCCTTGTCGGGGGTTGAACCACAACCTTGTGGGGACCTGCTGATAGATAACCAATGCCTTAACACATTGAGCTATTCTCTCCCTTTGTGCAAGCAGTCAATAAGCCTAATGAACCAACATGGCTTCTTTTCCATACTTCACTACCATGAACTCATTAAAAGAAGCCAAACAAGTCTTTCAAAAAAGACAAAGAAAAAAGCAATCTTTTAACAGCTCTTTCAATTATCAAATAGATTTACAGTTTAATGTGACAAGTAGACAAACTATTAGATTAAAAAAAATAATAATAATTTTTTCCTTGTTGGGCTTGAACCCACAACTTGTGGGGACCTGCTGATAGATAAACCAATGCCTTAACACATTGAGCTATTCTCTCCCCTTTGTGCAAGCAGTCAATAAGCCTAATGAACCAACATGGCTTCTTTCCATACTTCACTACCATGTAAACTCATTAAAAGAGGCCAAACAAGTCTTTCAAAAAAGACAAAGAAAAAGCAATCTTTTTAACAGCTCTTTTCAATTATCAAATAGATTTACAGTTTAATGTGACAAAGTAGACAAACTATTAGATTAAAAAATAATAAATTTTTTCCTTGTCTGTTGGGGATTGAACCACAACCTTGGGGGGACTGCTATAGATAAACCAATCCTTAACACATTGAGCTATTCTCTCCCTTTGTGCAAGCAGTCAATAAACCTAATGAACAACATGGTTTCTTTCCATACTTCACTACCATGTAACTCATTAAAGAAGGCCAAACAAGTCTTTCAAAAAAGACAAAAAAAAAGCAATCTTTTAACAGCTTTTTCAATTATTAAATAGATTTACAGTTTAATGTGACAAAGTAGACAAACTATTAGATTAAAAAAAATAATAATAATTTTTTCCTTGTCTGTGGGCTTGAACCCACAACCTTGTGGGGACCTGCTGATAGATAAACCAATGCCTTAACACATTGAGCTATTCTCTCCCCTTTGTGCAAGCAGTCAATAAGCCTAATGAACCAACATGGCTTCTTTTCCATACTTCACTACCATGTAACTCATTAAAAGAAGGCCAAACAAGTCTTTCAAAAAAGACAAACAAAAAGCAATCTTTTTAACAGCTTTTTCAATTATTAAATAGATTTACAGTTTAATGTGACAAAGTAGACAAACTATTAGATTAAAAAAAATAATAATGATTTTTTCATTGTCTGGGCTTGAACCCACAACCTTGTGGGGACCTGCTGATAGATAAACCAATGCCTTAACACATTGAGCTATTCTCTCCCCTTTGTGCAAGCAGTCAATAAGCCTAATGAACCAACATGGCTTCTTTTCCATACTTCACTACCATCAAACTCATTAAAAGAAGGCCAAACAAGTCTTTCAAAAAAGACAAAGAAAAAGCAATCTTTTTAACAGCTCTTTTCAATTATCAAATAGATTTACAGTTTAATGTGACAAAGTAGACAAACTATTAGATTAAAAAAAATAATAACAATTTTTTCCTTGTCTGGGCTTAACCCACAACCTTGTGGGGACCTGCTGATAGATAAACCAATGCCTTAACACATTGAGCTATTCTCTCCCCTTTGTGCAAGCAGTCAATAAGCCTAATGAACCAACATGGCTTCTTTTCCATACTTCACTACAATCAAACTCATTAAAAGAAGGCCAAACAAGTCTTTCAAAAAAGACAAAGAAAAAAGCAATCTTTTTAACAGCTCTTTTCAATTATTAAATAGATTTACAGTTTAATGTGACAAAGTAGACAAACTATTAGATTAAAAAAAATAATAAAATTTTTTCCTTGTTTGTGTTGGGGATTGAACCCACAACCTTGGGGGACTGCTAATAGATAAACCAATGCCTTAACACATTGAGCTATTCTCTCCCTTTGTGCAAGCAGTCAATAAGCCTAATGAACCAACATGGCTTCTTTTCCATACTTTACTACCATGTAACTCATTAAAAGAAGGCCAAACAAGTCTTTCAAAAAAGACAAAGAAAAAGCAATCTTTTTAACAGCTCTTTTCAATTATCAAATAGATTTACAGTTTAATGTGACAAAGTAGACAAACTATTAGATTAAAAAAATAATAAAAATTTTCCTTGTCGGGGGTTGAACCCACAACTTGTGGGGACCTGCTGATAGATAAACCAATGCCTTAACACATTGAGCTATTCTCTCCCCTTTGTGCAAGCAGTCAATAAGCCTAATGAACCAACATGGCTTCTTTTCCATACTTCACTACCATCAAACTCATTAAAAGAAGGCCAAACAAGTCTTTCAAAAAAGACAAAGAAAAAGCAATCTTTTTAACAGCTCTTTTCAATTATCAAATAGATTTACAGTTTAATGTGACAAAGTAGACAAACTATTAGATTAAAAAAAATAATAACAATTTTTTCCTTGTCTGTGTCAGGGCTTGAACCCACAACCTTGTGGGGACCTGCTGATAGATAAACCAATGCCTTAACACATTGAGCTATTCTCTCCCCTTTGTGCAAGCAGTCAATAAGCCTAATGAACCAACATGGCTTCTTTTCCATACTTCACTACCATAACTCATTAAAAGAAGGCCAAACAAGTCTTTCAAAAAAGACAAAGAAAAAAGCTATCTTTTTAACAGCTCTTTTCAATTATTAAATAGATTTACAGTTTAATGTGACAAAGTAGACAAACTATTAGATTTAAAAAAAAAAAAAAATTTTTTCCTTGTCAGGGCTTGAACCCACAACCTTGTGGGGACCTGCTGATAGATAAACCAATGCCTTAACACATTGAGCTATTCTCTCCCCTTTGTGTAAGCAGTCAATAAGCCTAATGAACCAACATGGCTTCTTTTCCATACTTCACTACCATGTAACTCATTAAAAGAAGGCCAAACAAGTCTTTCAAAAAAGACAAAGAAAAAAGCAATCTTTTTAACAGCTCTTTTCAATTATCAAATAGATTTACAGTTTAATGTGACAAAGTAGACAAACTATTAGATTAAAAAAATAATAATAATTTTTTCCTTGTCTGTGTTGGGCTTGAACCCACAACCTTGGGGACCTGCTGATAGATAAACCAATGCCTTAACACATTGAGCTATTCTCTCCCCTTTGTGCAAGCAGTCAATAAGCCTAATGAACCAACATGGCTTCTTTTCCATACTTCACTACCATCAAACTCATTAAAAGAAGGCCAAACAAGTCTTTCAAAAAAGACAAAGAAAAAGCAATCTTTTTAACAGCTCTTTTCAATTATCAAATAGATTTACAGTTTAATGTGACAAAGTAGACAAACTATTAGATTAAAAAAAATAATAATAATTTTTTCCTTGTCTGTGTTGGGGATTGAACCCACAACCTTGGGGGGACCTGCTGATAGATAAACCAATGCCTTAACACATTGAGCTATTCTCTCCCCTTTGTGCAAGCAGTCAATAAGCCTAATGAACCAACATGGCTTCTTTTCCATACTTCACTACCATGTAACTCATTAAAAGAAGGCCAAACAAGTCTTTCAAAAAAGACAAAGAAAAAGCAATCTTTTTAACAGCTCTTTTCAATTATCAAATAGATTTACAGTTTAATGTGACAAAGTAGACAAACTATTAGATTAAAAAAAAAATAATAATTTTCCTTGTCGGGGCTTGAACCCACAACCTTGTGGGGACCTGCTGATAATAAACCAATGCCTTAACACATTGAGCTATTCTCTCCCCTTTGTGCAAGCAGTCAATAAGCCTAATGAACCAACATGGCTTCTTTTCCATACTTTACTACCATGTAACTCATTAAAAGAAGGCCAAACAAGTCTTTCAAAAAAGACAAAGAAAAAAGCAATCTTTTTAACAGCTCTTTTCAATTATCAAATAGATTTACAGTTTAATGTGACAAAGTAGACAAACTATTAGATTAAAAAAAATAATAATAATTTTTTCCTTGTCGGGGCTTGAACCCACAACCTTGTGGGGACCTGCTGATATATAAACCAATGCCTTAACACATTGAGCTATTCTCTCCCCTTTGTGCAAGCAGTCAATAAGCCTAATGAACCAACATGGCTTCTTTTCCATACTTCACTACCATGTAACTCATTAAAAGAAGGCCAAACAAGTCTTTCAAAAAAGACAAAGAAAAAAGCAATCTTTTTAACAGCTCTTTTCAATTATTAAATAGATTTACAGTTTAATGTGACAAAGTAGACAAACTATTAGATTAAAAAAAATAATAAAATTTTTTCCTTGTCTGTGGGGCTTGAACCCACAACCTTGTGGGGACCTGCTGATAGATAAACCAATGCCTTAACACATTGAGCTATTCTCTCCCCTTTGTGCAAGCAGTCAATAAGCCTAATGAACCAACATGGCTTCTTTTCCATACTTCACTACATGTAACTCATTAAAAGAAGGCCAAACAAGTCTTTCAAAAAAGACAAAGAAAAAGCAATCTTTTTAACAGCTCTTTTCAATTATCAAATAGATTTACAGTTTAATGTGACAAAGTAGACAAACTATTAGATTAAAAAAATAATAAAATTTTCCTTGTCTGTGGGGCTTGAACCCACAACCTTGTGGGGACCTGCTGATATAAACCAATGCCTTAACACATTGAGCTATTCTCTCCCCTTTGTGCAAGCAGTCAATAAGCCTAATGAACCAACATGGCTTCTTTTCCATACTTCACTACATAACTCATTAAAAGAAGGCCAAACAAGTCTTTCAAAAAAGACAAAGAAAAAAGCAATCTTTTTAACAGCTCTTTTCAATTATCAAATAGATTTACAGTTTAATGTGACAAAGTAGACAAACTATTAGATTAAAAAAAAATAATAATTTTTCCTTGTCGGGGCTTGAACCCACAACCTTGTGGGGACCTGCTGATAGATAAACCAATGCCTTAACACATTGAGCTATTCTCTCCCCTTTGTGCAAGCAGTCAATAAGCCTAATGAACCAACATGGCTTCTTTTCCATACTTCACTACTGTAACTCATTTAAAAAGAAGGCCAAACAAGTCTTTCAAAAAAGACAAAGAAAAAAGCAATCTTTTTAACAGCTCTTTTCAATTATCAAATAGATTTACAGTTTAATGTGACAAAGTAGACAAACTATTAGATTAAAAAAAAATAATAATTTTTTCCTTGTCTGTGTGGGCTTGAACCCACAACCTTGTGGGGACCTGCTGATAGATAAACCAATGCCTTAACACATTGAGCTATTCTCTCCCCTTTGTGCAAGCAGTCAATAAGCCTAATGAACCAACATGGCTTCTTTTCCATACTTCACTACCATGTAACTCATTAAAAGAAGGCCAAACAAGTCTTTCAAAAAAGACAAAGAAAAAAGCAATCTTTTTAACAGCTCTTTTCAATTATCAAATAGATTTACAGTTTAATGTGACAAAGTAGACAAACTATTAGATTAAAAAAATAATAATAATTTTTTCCTTGTCTGTGTGGGCTTGAACCCACAACCTTGTGGGGACCTGCTGATAGATAAACCAATGCCTTAACACATTGAGCTATTCTCTCCCCTTTGTGCAAGCAGTCAATAAGCCTAATGAACCAACATGGCTTCTTTTCCATACTTCACTACCATGTAACTCATTAAAAGAAGGCCAAACAAGTCTTTCAAAAAAGACAAAGAAAAAGCAATCTTTTTAACAGCTCTTTTCAATTATCAAATAGATTTACAGTTTAATGTGACAAAGTAGACAAACTATTAGATTAAAAAAAATAATAATAATTTTTTCCTTGTCGGGGCTTGAACCCACAACCTTGTGGGACCTGCTGATAGATAAACCAATGCCTTAACACATTGAGCTATTCTCTCCCCTTTGTGCAAGCAGTCAATAAGCCTAATGAACCAACATGGCTTCTTTTCCATACTTCACTACCATGTAACTCATTAAAAGAAGGCCAAACAAGTCTTTCAAAAAAGACAAAGAAAAAAGCAATCTTTTTAACAGCTCTTTTCAATTATCAAATAGATTTACAGTTTAATGTGACAAAGTAGACAAACTATTAGATTAAAAAAAATAATAATTTTTTTCCTTGTCTGTGTCGGGCTTGAACCCACAACCTTGTGGGGACCTGCTGATAGATAAACCAATGCCTTAACACATTGAGCTATTCTCCCCTTTGTGCAAGCAGTCAATAAGCCTAATGAACCAACATGGCTTCTTTTCCATACTTCACTACCATCAACTCATTAAAAGAAGGCCAAACAAGTCTTTCAAAAAGACAAAGAAAAAAGCAATCTTTTTAACAGCTCTTTTCAATTATCAAATAGATTTACAGTTTAATGTGACAAAGTAGACAAACTATTAGATTAAAAAATAATAATAATTTTTTCCTTGTCTGGTTGGGCTTGAACCCACAACCTTGGGGGACCTGCTGAGATAAACCAATGCCTTAACACATTGAGCTATTCTCTCCCCTTTGTGCAAGCAGTCAATAAGCCTAATGAACCAACATGGCTTCTTTTCCATACTTCACTACATGTAACTCATTAAAAGAAGGCCAAACAAGTCTTTCAAAAAAGACAAAGAAAAAGCAATCTTTTTAACAGCTCTTTTCAATTATTAAATAGATTTACAGTTTAATGTGACAAAGTAGACAAACTATTAGATTAAAAAAAATAATAATAATTTTTTCCTTGTCTGGGGCTTGAACCCACAACCTTGTGGGACCTGCTGATAGATAAACCAATGCCTTAACACATTGAGCTATTCTCTCCCTTTGTGCAAGCAGTCAATAAGCCTAATGAACCAACATGGCTTCTTTTCCATACTTCACTACCATGTAACTCATTAAAAGAAGGCCAAACAAGTCTTTCAAAAAAGACAAAGAAAAAGCAATCTTTTTAACAGCTCTTTTCAATTATCAAATAGATTTACAGTTTAATGTGACAAAGTAGACAAACTATTAGATTAAAAAAATAATAATAATTTTTTCCTTGTCTGGTTGTTGAACCCACAACCTTGTGGGGACCTGCTGATAGATAAACCAATGCCTTAACACATTGAGCTATTCTCTCCCCTTTGTGCAAGCAGTCAATAAGCCTAATGAACCAACATGGCTTCTTTTCCATACTTCACTACCATCAACTCATTAAAAGAAGGCCAAACAAGTCTTTCAAAAAAGACAAAGAAAAAGCAATCTTTTTAACAGCTCTTTTCAATTATCAAATAGATTTACAGTTTAATGTGACAAAGTAGACAAACTATTAGATTAAAAAAATAATAATAATTTTTTCCTTGTCTGTGTTGGGATTGAACCCACAACCTTGGGGGACCTGCTGATAGATAAACCAATGCCTTAACACATTGAGCTATTCTCTCCCCTTTGTGCAAGCAGTCAATAAGCCTAATGAACCAACATGGCTTCTTTTCCATACTTCACTACATGTAACTCATTAAAAGAAGGCCAAACAAGTCTTTCAAAAAAGACAAAGAAAAAGCAATCTTTTTAACAGCTCTTTTCAATTATCAAATAGATTTACAGTTTAATGTGACAAAGTAGACAAACTATTAGATTAAAAAAATAATAATTTTTTCCTTGTCGTGTTGGGGCTTGAACCCACAACCTTGTGGGGACCTGCTGATAGATAAACCAATGCCTTAACACATTGAGCTATTCTCTCCCTTTGTGCAAGCAGTCAATAAGCCTAATGAACCAACATGGCTTCTTTTCCATACTTCACTACCATCAACTCATTAAAAGAAGGCCAAACAAGTCTTTCAAAAAAGACAAAGAAAAAAAGCAATCTTTTTAACAGCTCTTTTCAATTATCAAATAGATTTACAGTTTAATGTGACAAAGTAGACAAACTATTAGATTAAAAAAAATAATAATAATTTTTTCCTTGTCTGTGTTGGGCTTGAACCCACAACCTTGTGGGGACCTGCTAGATAAACCAATGCCTTAACACATTGAGCTATTCTCTCCCCTTTGTGCAAGCAGTCAATAAGCCTAATGAACCAACATGGCTTCTTTTCCATACTTCACTACCATCAACTCATTAAAAGAAGGCCAAACAAGTCTTTCAAAAAGACAAAGAAAAAAGCAATCTTTTTAACAGCTCTTTTCAATTATTAAATAGATTTACAGTTTAATGTGACAAAGTAGACAAACTATTAGATTAAAAAAAAATAATAATTTTTCCTTGTCTTGTTGGGGCTTGAACCCACAACCTTGTGGGGACCTGCTGATAGATAAACCAATGCCTTAACACATTGAGCTATTCTCTCCCCTTTGTGCAAGCAGTCAATAAGCCTAATGAACCAACATGGCTTCTTTTCCATACTTCACTACCATCAACTCATTAAAAGAAGGCCAAACAAGTCTTTCAAAAAAGACAAAGAAAAAGCAATCTTTTTAACAGCTCTTTTCAATTATCAAATAGATTTACAGTTTAATGTGACAAAGTAGACAAACTATTAGATTAAAAAAATAATAATTTTTTCCTTGTCTGGGGCTTGAACCCACAACCTTGTGGGGACCTGCTGATAGATAAACCAATGCCTTAACACATTGAGCTATTCTCTCCCCTTTGTGCAAGCAGTCAATAAGCCTAATGAACCAACATGGCTTCTTTTCCATACTTCACTACCATGTAACTCATTAAAAGAAGGCCAAACAAGTCTTTCAAAAAAGACAAAGAAAAAGCAATCTTTTTAACAGCTCTTTTCAATTATTAAATAGATTTACAGTTTAATGTGACAAAGTAGACAAACTATTAGATTAAAAAAAATAAATAATTTTTCCTTGTCTGTGTTGGGGCTTGAACCCACAACCTTGTGGGACCTGCTGATAGATAAACCAATGCCTTAACACATTGAGCTATTCTCTCCCCTTTGTGCAAGCAGTCAATAAGCCTAATGAACCAACATGGCTTCTTTTCCATACTTCACTACATGTAACTCATTAAAAGAAGGCCAAACAAGTCTTTCAAAAAAGACAAAGAAAAAAGCAATCTTTTTAACAGTAAAAAAAAATAATAATAATAATTTTTCCTTGTCTGTGTTGGGGCTTGAACCCACAACCTTGTGGGGACCTGCTGATAGATAAACCAATGCCTTAACACATTGAGCTATTCTCTCCCCTTTGTGCAAGCAGTCAATAAGCCTAATGAACCAACATGGCTTCTTTCCATACTTCACTACCATGTAACTCATTAAAAGAAGGCCAAACAAGTCTTTCAAAAAAGACAAAGAAAAAGCAATCTTTTTAACAGCTCTTTTCAATTATCAAATAGATTTACAGTTTAATGTGACAAAGTAGACAAACTATTAGATTAAAAAAATAATAATAATTTTTTCCTTGTCTGTGTTGGGCTTGAACCCACAACCTTGTGGGGACCTGCTGATAGATAAACCAATGCCTTAACACATTGAGCTATTCTCTCCCCTTTGTGCAAGCAGTCAATAAGCCTAATGAACCAACATGGCTTCTTTTCCATACTTCACTACCAAACTCATTAAAAGAAGGCCAAACAAGTCTTTCAAAAAGACAAAGAAAAAGCAATCTTTTTAACAGCTCTTTTCAATTATCAAATAGATTTACAGTTTAATGTGACAAAGTAGACAAACTATTAGATTAAAAAAAATAATAATAATTTTTTCCTTGTCTGTGGGCTTGAACCCACAACCTTGTGGGGACCTGCTGATAGATAAACCAATGCCTTAACACATTGAGCTATTCTCTCCCCTTTGTGCAAGCAGTCAATAAGCCTAATGAACCAACATGGCTTCTTTTCCATACTTCACTACCATGTAACTCATTAAAAGAAGGCCAAACAAGTCTTTCAAAAAAGACAAAGAAAAAAGCAATCTTTTTAACAGCTCTTTTCAATTATCAAATAGATTTACAGTTTAATGTGACAAAGTAGACAAACTATTAGATTAAAAAAATAATAATAATTTTTTCCTTGTCGTTGGGCTTGAACCCACAACCTTGTGGGGACCTGCTATAGATAAACCAATGCCTTAACACATTGAGCTATTCTCTCCCCTTTGTGCAAGCAGTCAATAAGCCTAATGAACCAACATGGCTTCTTTTCCATACTTCACTACCATGTAACTCATTAAAAGAAGGCCAAACAAGTCTTTCAAAAAGACAAAGAAAAAAGCAATCTTTTTAACAGCTCTTTTCAATTATCAAATAGATTTACAGTTTAATGTGACAAAGTAGACAAACTATTAGATTAAAAAAAATAATAATTTTTCCTTGTCTGTGGGGGCTTGAACCCACAACCTTGTGGGGACCTGCTGATAGATAAACCAATGCCTTAACACATTGAGCTATTCTCTCCCTTTGTGCAAGCAGTCAATAAGCCTAATGAACCAACATGGCTTCTTTTCCATACTTCACTACATGTAACTCATTAAAAGAAGGCCAAACAAGTCTTTCAAAAAAGACAAAGAAAAAAGCAATCTTTTTAACAGCTCTTTTCAATTATCAAATAGATTTACAGTTTAATGTGACAAAGTAGACAAACTATTAGATTAAAAAAAATAATAATAATTTTTTCCTTGTCGGGCTTGAACCCACAACCTTGTGGGGACCTGCTGATAGATAAACCAATGCCTTAACACATTGAGCTATTCTCTCCCCTTTGTGCAAGCAGTCAATAAGCCTAATGAACCAACATGGCTTCTTTTCCATACTTCACTACCATGTAACTCATTAAAAGAAGGCCAAACAAGTCTTTCAAAAAGACAAAGAAAAAAGCAATCTTTTTAACAGCTCTTTTCAATTATCAAATAGATTTACAGTTTAATGTGACAAAGTAGACAAACTATTAGATTAAAAAAAAAAATAATTTTTTCCTTGTCTTGTGGGCTTGAACCCACAACCTTGTGGGGACCTGCTGATAGATAAACCAATGCCTTAACACATTGAGCTATTCTCTCCCCTTTGTGCAAGCAGTCAATAAGCCTAATGAACCAACATGGCTTTTTTTCCATACTTCACTACCATGTAAACTCATTAAAAGAAGGCCAAACAAGTCTTTCAAAAAAGACAAAGAAAAAAGCAATCTTTTTAACAGCTCTTTTCAATTATCAAATAGATTTACAGTTTAATGTGACAAAGTAGACAAACTATTAGATTAAAAAAATAATAATAATTTTTTCCTTGTCTGGGCTTGAACCCACAACCTTGTGGGGACCTGCTGATAATAAACCAATGCCTTAACACATTGAGCTATTCTCTCCCTTTGTGCAAGCAGTCAATAAGCCTAATGAACCAACATGGCTTCTTTTCCATACTTCACTACCATGTAACTCATTAAAAGAAGGCCAAACAAGTCTTTCAAAAAAGACAAAGAAAAAAGCAATCTTTTTAACAGCTCTTTTCAATTATTAAATAGATTTACAGTTTAATGTGACAAAGTAGACAAACTATTAGATTAAAAAAAATAATAATAATTTTTTCCTTGTCTGTGGGTTGAACCCACAACCTTGTGGGGACCTGCTGATAGATAAACCAATGCCTTAACACATTGAGCTATTCTCTCCCCTTTGTGCAAGCAGTCAATAAGCCTAATGAACC
>JBCEWE010000119.1:5000-20000 GCA_039877035.1 Silurus lanzhouensis
TTAATTAAACATACATGCAAATTATACTTTTATTACACCATTACATATTAATATACATGATCACTTTCTACTTTCATATGTATATTTATATTGTTATATTTTATTTAACGCATATTTTATATTATGTTTAACTCATAAATGTAAAAAAAACTATAGCAATATTAATAAACTGTATTTTTATACTGTAAAAGTATAATAATTCTGTCTCGTCTACATCGGTCCCTGACTTTACTGACCCCCTTAAAGCTGAATGAATCGCCACAAAATCTAGTACGAGTTCATATGTAATTAATAACCAACATAAAGCCGTTAATTAGAAAATGTGGGTTAACCTTTAAGGTAAAAGATGTTTTTTACTTGTCACATGTAGTTTACAGCACAGTGAAGTTTTTTTCAGCACATATCCCAGTGAAGTTAGGGAGCTGGGGTCAGCCATGAAACAGCGCCCCTGGAGGACAGAGGGTTAAATGCCTGCTCAAGGGCCTAAACAGTGGAGATACTTGGACTTGAACCCTCAACCTTTTGATCAGATACCCACAGTTTTAACCACTGAGCTCCCAATTCCTCAATAACAAGATTCAGAGTCTGGTGAATGAGTTTACTGGGACTTTTTTGAGGGACTTTGTTTCGAAACATTGCAAAAATATTGTTATCAGAATTCTGATTTCACACTGTGGAAAGTGAAATTTATCATCACACTGCTCACATGAAACCTAATCTCACTCATTATCTCTGTTTATAATGTGCAGGGTGAGAGGAAGTACTCCTGCTGAGAAGATAAAAAACACATTAACATCCTTTAGTCCAGATAAATCTCTAATGAGAACCATTAAACCATGTCTGATTTTGTGATGGACACCAGTGAAGATTTTTACCGGAGGCGGAGGGGGGATATATATTGCACTGTATATTGTTTGCTAAGAAAATATAACTTACTATGTAGTGGGAACTTTAATGGTTTCCATTAGAGATAAATAAACTCCACTAGAACTTACTCCTGAACCCTGAGGATCAGTGGGAACATTAGAGACCTTCAGGAACCCAGTAGAAACTATTAGGCAGGAACTATAAGCATGATGATGATGATAACAGGGTCAGATGCAGATCAGTTACCTGGAACAGAGTTCTTCTTCTCAAAGCAGTTCCAAACGGTGAGCAGGAGAACCAGACACAGCAGCAAGAAGAGCGTAATCCCGCTTGGGTTCTCAGACTCCGGGTTTGTTCCGTTCCGAGTCTCATGCAGTAAAATCTCCATGACGTTCTCAGAGAAACGTAGCGGCTTTACGCCACGCTCACACATCTGGAACAGGTGTGCTGCCATGGGAACGGAGAACCGAGTTCTGTGTCTCACCTGCAGCTCTGCACGTTCTCACACTGCTTTATACACGTCACTGCTGATCCTCACGTCAAAACAAGAGTTAAGGCTCTCACACACACCAGACACGCCGACCTTGAGCTGGTGGTGGTGGGGTGGGGGGGGGGGGGGTTTGCTGCCGGAGTGTTTGACCTTGAGTGACCTTGAGTATCTCGCAGACGTGCGCTTCTTCGGTCTTTGGATGCTGTAACATGAAATTTCCCTTTATTTGAACTTGGAGACCCAAACCTGTTCCAGCCTAAAAAAACAGATCCATGGAGATCTGCTTACCATGGGATGGAATTGTGTGGAAGATCTTCTCAACGTGTGCTGTCTGAGAAATACTTGAATCTGGGTATGAGTAAATACAGCTATTGATGGAGATGAGGGAAATTTCCAGAGAGTCTGATGTCACTGAGTACCAGTACGCAGGTCAAAAAGCATGAAGATCTGCTTTCCATGGGATGGAAGTGTGTGGAAGATCTTCTGCTATAGGGCTCCAAACCTACTGAACACCTCTGGGGTTAATCTTTCCCACTGACTGCACCTCAGGCCTCCTCACCTCACCTACATGAGTACTTGACTTCCTTGTGGCTGAATATATCTCCATAAATCTCCACAAACACATTCCTAGGAGGACATCTTCCCAGAAGAGATCACAGCCAATCCAGACTAAATGTGGGATGTTCAAAAAGAAGCACATAACAATCACACGTGTGTAAAGCCATGAAAAAACACACGTGTGTAAAGAAGTGAAAACACACACGTGTGTATGTGCGTAACGTAGGTCACGTTTTCGTCATCAGCAGCTCTTTGTGTTTCTGCAGCAGAATGAGAGAATTCACTAAACGCCTCCTCACTCAGGAATTCACAGTGTGTGTGTGTGTGTGTGTGTGTGTGTGTGTGTGTGTGTGTGTGTGTGTGTGTGTGTGTGTGTGTCTGTACTGCTACACTCCCACACTGCTGTCTCTAAAAGTTCTCTGAGTGATGTTTATTACGCTGCTGATTTACTGACTGATCGTCTCTTTTATAGAATTACACTATATGTAAGTAATAAACCGTGTGTGTGTGTGTGTGTGTGTGTGTGTGTGTGTGTGTGTATGTGTGTATGTGTGTGTGTGTGTGTATACCACATCCCAAGTGTTTAATCCATAAGCAACTCACTAACAGGGACGATGTTGTATTCATTAAAACTCTTTCTTCTGTTGGGTCTGTTTACACTGAACGCTGTGGATGAAGATTGCAGATGTTACAGAAAAAGAATTGAACACCTTCTAACCAATCAGAGTTCATCAGAGATTAGCAGCTGTGTGTAAAACGTGTGTACTGTATAAATGATATAATTAATAACAATAATAATAATAACACTTTTTATTTATAAGCGATTTACGTTACATTTACTTTACATACAGATACAACACGTAAACTATTTTAAACAACTAAACACCATACAACCAATAAGAAGTGTGTGCACAATATTTATTATATTACATACAGTACAGTGGGGTGAAGCTTCCAAATCAACCGGCAAGTATAATATAAATATACATATAAATATAAATAATAAAAATAAATCTAAAATAAAATTATAAATAGGAATATTAAATAAAAAATATAAATATAAAATCTAAATATTAATATATAATATATAATTTAAATATAAAATATAAATATAAATATACATTTCTATCTATCTATCTATCTATCTATCTATCTATCTATCTATCTATCTATCTATCTATCTATCTATCTATAGTGAATTCAGAAATTATTTATTCCTCTTCACTTTTTTTCAGTGTTGTTCAGCTGCTGTCTGATACTTCACACATTCAAATCGAGTTTTTTCTCATTAATCTGCACTCAGTCCTCCATAATGACGAAGTAAAAACAGAATTGTAGAAATGTCTGTAAAATTTTTAAAATATATAAAACTGAAAGTGCAAAAGTATTCAGACACTTTACTCAGTACTCAGTTGAAGCTCCTTCAGCAGCAATTCCAGCCTCGAGTCTTTACAGCTGCATTAACATTAACATCCAGAGTGACCTACAGTTACCTCAGTTCTACACCTGAACATTTAAGGGGTTAAGGGCCTTGTGCAAGGGCCAAACAGTGGCAACTTAGTGATGCTGAGATGTGAACCCAAGACCTTCCGATCAGAAGTTCAACATTTTATCCACTGAGCAAAAAAACAAACAAATAAATAAATACATAAATAAATACAAATAAAAAAATCAATAAATAATGATGATATAATAAATAATAAAAGTAGGAAAGTATTCAGACTCTTCACTTTTCAATGTTATGTTTAGATTAAAAATGTTTAAATAAATAGATTTATTTTCTCAGTCAGTTTAAAATAAAGTTAAGGTTTTTTTGTAGCTTTAACAGAATATTTGCAATTCACTAAGTGGTCATGATTATCTTTTTTATCTCTAATTATATTTTAATCGTAGTTTTCAGATTTTAAAAGACATACTAATGTATTTTCAGTGCATTGTGGGTAATACACACAGTACCACTGCTCACTACATGAACACTGAGTGGTGATAAACCTTGGGGTTTAGCTTTCATGGTGTTCCAGAGACGTTTCTGTAGTTGGGAGATGTTTGAGTAAGAACACTGAGTGAGGAGGAATTTTTATGATTTGGGACAAAAGGCAGACTCGGACTCGGAGGAAAGGCGGAATGCTGCGTGGAAACAAGGCGTCTTAAATGTGCAGTGGGAACAACGTGTGCTTGTGCCATCAGAGAGATACTTGGAACTGAGTATAAGTGAATACTGCTATTCAGGGAGATGAGGGAAATTTCCAGAAAGTCTGACGTCACTGAGGAACAGTGCTGAGGGAACAAAAGCAACAACAGCAACAGAGGGAAACATTTAGGAAACGTGAATCAAGAAAAATGTTTCTGATTCTGTCTAATCATCATTAAATATTTCTGCTTGATTCACGAAGATCAGGGTGGAGGAATCGAGTTGAGTCAAAGCTCTCAGAGATGATAAGACAACAAAAAGCAACAGCTTGTTACGTTACCATAGCAACTTAAAGTTACAGCTTTAGTTTTTAAACTGGAGACTCCTTCCATCAAAGTTACATAAATACGTTGAGGAAGACATTCGCTGTACACGTGTCTGTGAACTAGAAAGTTAAAGTTATCATTCATATATGTATTCTATCTTTCCTTATTGAAAAAAAAAAAAGTAGAGTGTTTATTGTTAACCGAACCAACAACTAACACGCAAATTAAGTGATATTACATTTTTTTTCCTTATTTAATTTTTACCATGTTTAACATTAGCAATAAATTTTAATTACTTACATAACTATAATAAAATGATCTTCAGTGTTGTGTTACAGTGTTGAGTTACAATGTTGTTATGATGAGTTACAGTGTTGAGTTACAGTGTTGTGTTACAGTTTTGTGTTACAGTGTTGTGTTGTTGAGTTACAGTGTTGGGTTACAGTGATGTTTTACAGTGTTGTGTTGATGAGTTACAGTGTTGAGTTGCAGTGTTGTGTTGATGAGTTACAGTGTTGAGTTACAGTGTTGTGTTACAGTGTTGTATTACAATGTTGTGTTGTTGAGTTACAGTGTTGTGTTTTTGTGTTTGTTATTTGTTTTTTTTTTTTTTTTTTTTTTTTTTTTTTGTTTTTTTGTGTTGTTGAGTTACAGTGTTGGGTACAGTGATGTGTTACAGTGTTGTGTTGATGAGTTACAGTGTTGAGTTGCAGTGTTGTGTTGATGAGTTACAGTGATGAGTTACAGTGATGAGTTACAGTGATGAGTTGTTGAGTCACAGTGTTGTGTTGATGTGTTATGGTGGTGTTACAGTGTTGAGTTACAATGTTGAGTTACAATGGTGAGTTACAGTGTTTAGTTTATATTAATGAGTTGTTGAGTTACAGTGTTGAGTTGCTAAGTTACAGTGATGAGTTACAGTGTTGAGTTTCAGTGTTAAGTTACAGTGTTGAGTTACAGTGATGAGTTACAGTGTTAAGTTACAGTGTTGAGTTACAGTGTTAAGTTATAGTGATGAGTTACAGTGTTGAGTTGTTGAGTTACAGTGTTGAGTTACAGTGTTGAGTTACAGTGTTAAGTTATAGTGATGAGATACAGTGTTGAGTTACAGTGATGAGTTGTTGAGTTACAGTGTTGAGTTACAGTGTTGAGTTACAGTGTTAAGTTACAGTGATGAGTTGTTGAGTTACAGTGTTGAGTTACAGTGTTGAGTTACAGTGATGAGTTGTTGAGTTACAGTGTTGAGTTACAGTGTTGAGTTACAGTGATGAGTTGTTGAGTTACAGTGTTGAGTTACAGTGTTGAGTTACAGTGATGAGTTGTTGAGTTACAGTGTTGAGTTACAGTGTTGAGTTACAGTGATGAGTTGATGAACTGCGAGGTTTCGGCCCCCAGTGAGTTTTTGCTGAATATAAATCAGGTGACTGTAGAGACAGAAACAACAGGAGGGTTTGTGTGGTGCCTCCAGCAGAACGTTTGTCTCATACTGCGTCTCATTGTGGTCTGGGAGCTGCAGCAGGAGGGTCTGTGGGATTCTTCACTTCTTCACAATCCTCAAATCAGTTTATTCTGTAGTTCAAAATAATTTCCTGCATTTACATTTATAGCTAATAGAATATATTTATCTCTTTATATTTAAAGAATTAATAATAATAATAATAATAATAATAATAATAATAATAATAATAATAATAATTCATATTGTTAAACTTCTTCTTTTTAACCTTAAATAAATATTTTACTTTAAATATTACTTTGAATTTAGGATTTTAAACTTACTGCCTTTTTCCCCACAAAAAAATCATTTTGCCGTGGATTTTAATATTCCTTTGGATTTTTTTGGACAGTTTTTGCTCTACCAGTTTTGTCTCTAAATCCTGAGGATTTATTTTCCGGATCTCCAGATGATGAAGATGCCAGAGTCGTCGCTCAGGTTGTCGTGGACGTTCTACTGGACGCTGGGAATCGTTAGCACCCTCACACTGTTGAACTCGGCCGGATTTATGCTGCTCCTCCTCCAGACCCGAGAGCTGGGAGAACGTATGGATATGGTGGAGTCTCGCATGGAGGAAATCTCTCACAGCTCGGTGGTGGAGTTCATGACAGAGATGAGCAGGAATCAGAAGGAGATCCAAGAAGATCTGCATCAGAACTCCAGGAATAAACGAAGTCAGGAGAGGAAGGAGGCTCAGGTTCTGGAGCAGAAATTTCAGCTGGAACTGGAGGAGAAACTGGCTGAGGTTTCAGGAGAGGGAATTGGAGAAGAAATGAGCAATGAGGTGAAGAACATTCCAGAACCGCCAGGTTCCTATCACAGGACAGTACAGCATGATGGGATGATGATGATGATGACGTACTCCATGGTGCCGGTAAGAACCTACTATGGGTGAAGATCATAAAAGCAGCAG
This sequence comes from Silurus lanzhouensis, assembly GCA_039877035.1. Classification (NCBI taxonomy): domain Eukaryota; kingdom Metazoa; phylum Chordata; class Actinopteri; order Siluriformes; family Siluridae; genus Silurus; species Silurus lanzhouensis. Next base: position 11,781 of record JBCEWE010000119.1, read on the forward strand.
ATTAGTGAAATTTATCAAATAAGAAATGATGTGATAATGTTAGAGATCGTTCAGTTTATTAAAAAAACTAAGGAAAATGTATTTTTAGAAATATTATTATTAAATGAACTTTAGTGGAAATGGTCTTTAAAAAAGAAATGTAAGTAATTATAAAATAAAATAATAATAAATCATTCAATAATTGAATTGATTTTAATAAAAATAATAATAAAAATATATTTTTTACATTTATTGATTATCAAATATAATAATTTTAAAGCACATTATTTTCCGACAAATTGTAAAAATAAATACATTAAAATCATTAATAAAAGTGAAAAGATTTTGGAATCAAGCATTTTATGAAATCAGATAAATATATAAGAATTAATATTTATATATATTTTTTTATAGAACACAATCTGATAAAAAATAGACTTTTTTATTTTGTAAAGAAAGAAAAAGGTTTTTCACAAAATATTTATCTGTACATCTGTGAATATTCTTTTCCAGGGTTGTAGTCTAATGTTTTTTTGGTCTGATGTCCAGATCGGACAGGAATCATGTTCAGTGTAAACGAGATCTGAGGGAAAGTCTGTATTTGTGTTTTGTTTTGAAGGTGAAAGTGTTATTAGACCTCTGTAACGGCACTAAAGGAGTTTGTCTCACCGGTAAGTTTCTCATCAAAGTTTTCCAATAAAGAAATTAAATAAAGGAACTTTTTGACTTTTCTGAATGTACAAATATATTTATTCTTTTTCCATGTTTCTTTCTCAGGTCCTCCAGGACCACCAGGTGAGCAGCCAACATCCATAACACTCTCACCATCTTTATATATAAAGAGCTTCAGCTTTCAGTCCAGATGATTTCTATTTATAAGATTTATAAGAGAAAAAAATCCAAATGTGAAAAATCCAATACTTGCCCCTGACTTTGATGGGAATTTCAGGTTTACCAGGTGTGGATGGAATGCCAGGATACAATGGGACAGACGGAATTCCCGGTTTGGCAGGAGAACCTGGAGCACCGGGGAAACGAGGGAAAAAAGGTCAGACATAAAAATATTCACCTTAATGATTCACCAAAATAATCTATCCAAGGATTGGGAATTTTATCAGTATATCCTTATTGATCCATTAACGAGGTTTGGGTTGGGTTTGGGAACGTTTACACCGTGACACCATTCCAAATGATCCATCAGCATGTCCAAAAAGTGTATTTTAAATATGAAACAAAAACAATAAATGATTTTCTGCTTTTACACTGTTGGGAATTTTGTCCATACATTACCAGGGAAAGGGTTTGGAAGTTTGTTTCAAAATTAAGCCTGTTATATTATTCCAAACTAGGAATTTTGCACCGTGTTTAGTGAATACATTGTGAGGATATTTTATATAGCTCAGAATCATCTGTGATACATTCCCAATGATCCTTTAAATAGTTGGGAATTTTGTTTGGGAATTTTGTTTATTTCCATTTGCACTGCTACAAAAGATCTGGTAAAAGATTGGGAATTTATACACATCCTCAATGTTTAAAATTTGATTTGGAAATGTTGTACCTGTTAAACAAATCCAAAGGATCTAGGAATTTCTTGTACATCTCATTCTTCCTATCCAAATCCATTCTCATTAATTCCTGTAACAGAAGGAATTTCTGCACACTACAACATCCTCAGTGGTTTACTGAAGAAGTGGGAATGCTGGAGATTATATTGTTTCATTAATCCAAATGGAAGATTGGAATTTCTTTCCTTGTTCATTACCCATTAGAGATCTTTCATAGACTTTTGGTTGGGAAGTTGCTCCTCTAAGTTCTTCCTTCCTAAATGATCCTGATCCTGGGAATTCTAAAGACTTCTGAAGAGAAAAAGATCTGTTTGACATCAGCTCTTTATGAAAGTACTCTCACCCCCATTTCACTCGTCCTTCCTGCTGTGGATCCTGTGGTTTATCAGTCTGTTCTGTACTAAAAGGGAATGTTATTGTTCCTCAGTGGGAAAGTGTGAGGAGTCTTTGATAAGGAATGGAGGCTGCAGTAGCTGTGGGTTTATGATTCATGCTGATTCTCCGGGTTGATAGAGGGATGAGACGCTGAGTCACTGAGGAGATTGAATGGAGGTCTTTATCAAGCTGATGAGAAGCTTCTGGAAAACATTTGGACTGAGTGTAAACGGTGGAACTTGGGATAAGATTTGGTGACGCTGCGGTTAAACTTCCACAGCTGAGATTCCGCTGCCGAGAAACAATCAGATCCACCGATACGTTTTATACTGTGGATTTTATTGTATACCTGAATGAATGAAACATTTTATAATCAAGTGACAATATTTCCTTTAAAAAGCATTATTATTATTATTATTATTATTATTATTATTATTATTATTATTATTATTATTATGACACCTGTTGAAAGCCTTAACTTAATTTTTATTTTAATCATTTCATTATTTTGGTGCTCTGGAATTCCTTACAGCATATTTTTCACTGTTGCTGTAAACCCGTGGCCGTGTATTTGGTACCTGAGCCTTCAGTGAGGACGTACCCAACTTAATCCACCTCTTTAAACTACCACTCTCATGTCACAATTATAGAAACCATCAATACAATACAAAAACACAATATAACAACACGTGGCATTACAGAGAGACGTTTCACATATGGAGGTGAAAACCATTTTACTAAAGCAAGAAACCCAGTTAAGACTTCAAACCTCTACACTTCAACCACAACTGTGCACCTACAACATCTGGAGCAGTTCACAATCAATATTTGTCTAATAACATGACAAAAACATAAAAATGTAAATAAAACACAACCTAATCACCAGAGATGCAGACTCATAATGTGCAGCGCCCCCCAGAGGCTGTAATCCAGTGGTACCGCTCGTATTCACTGGTCTGGAAGTGTAGAACAAACCCTTTCCCGGGCTGAGACACGCTAGCGAGCTTCAGGGTTGGTGACCTCCTCACCATGTCTCGCTCCTTTTAATAATGTATTTTTAAGAATGTCCGAGACCAAATCAATTTCTCAATTTCTTTTCCTCCGTAGGCATAAAAAAGTGTAACTCACATGTATTAAAGTAACTGTAACAGTTTCCCTCTGAACAACCAATCAGAGGACGGAAAAATGCTGACTCTATTCTGGGCCAGTGATCTGCTCTGTGAGGAGAATCTGAAATCTGATTGGATAAAGAAACAGAGCTGTTGGTAATATTCTCTGAGGTAAAAAGGCCAGCAGTACTGATTCTGAAGGCTCTGGGCAGATTAGATTGACATGGCAGCACATAGAGACTGAAATCTGATTGGACAAAAAATCTAACATCCACATACACGTACTGAAGCAGTGCAGCCGAGAGAAACACTCCGACATGAAGAGAATAAACTGATGGAATAAATTAATACAATTTCATGGAACAAATATTAGAATGAATGTTGTAAATGTGGGTCAGTGCTTCTGATAGTATTTAGACCAGTAGAGAAGGATTTACTGGCCCTGACCGCACACCACTGCTGTAAATTATGTTTGAGCTAAAACAAAAAAAAACACACATCAACATTTCTCCAGACACTCTATCCATCATGTGGTGTCAATTCTCCAGCCATGTTCTAGCAGAAGGTACAAACTAATATGGCATTTTGGTGAAGAATGCTGAGGATGGAGCCACCAGGTAGGAGGAAAAGAGGAAGGCCAAGAAGGAGGTTCATGGATGTGGTGAGGGAAGACATGCAGGTAGTTGGTGTAAAAGAGGCAGATGTAGAGGACAGGGTGGTATGGAGACGGATGACGGAAGACCCCTAATGGGAGCAGCCGAAAGAAGAAGAAAGGTGTTGAGTATCAGGGCTTCATTCATTTTCTCTCTTTATCAACATGGAGTTGTTTCCTAGTGTTTCATCTGAGACGTGTGAAACCAAACACATTCACTTTATTCAGTGCATCATCAGTGCAGTGTAACACACTGATTGGCTGATGTCCTGTGATTGACAGCTGGAGAGCGAATTCCCCACCCACCCTGAAAGTTTTGCTCCTGTAATGTGGATTGTTCAGATTTTGGAAAACTTCGTTTACACCTGGATTTCATGTGTTTTTTAGGTCCTCCAGGTGAAAAAGGTGATCCAGGTGAGCCAGGTGTGAAAGGTGAGCCGGGGTCACCTGGAGAAAAGGGAGAACCTTCTAACGAGGTGATTGTAGAAGGTAAATATTTAGAAAATTATTATTATTTTAATTAATGTTAATTTAAAACCTTGAGGAAAAATATATTATGAGGCTTTGATAGATTTTACTTTCCACTGCAGAATATAAACGGTTGTTTCCCTGGCAGGTCCTCCAGGCCCCGCAGGACCACCCGGAGCTCCAGGTCTGATTGGCCCCCCGGGGCTCCCAGGACCACCTGGACCATTGAGACCGACCAGAAACAGGAGCCAGAGAGCTCACCTGCACACGGGCCATGCGGCTGAAGGTAACACCAGTGCTAACATGGTGGGAACGCCTGAGTGACTATTAGCACTGTTTTATTCTCAGTTTCCATAGTAACACACTCCTGATATCAAATATTGACTCAATTATTTAAAACATCTACTCACAGTTACTGCTTAGGATTCTGAAGAACTTTGTGTGAAGAGCCGGAAACGGGGAGAGGAGGAACTTTTAGCTCTTTTAGATGATTTTTCCAAAGTAGCAACATATAGAAATGAACTGTGTTTGAGATTCTTGCCTGTATATGTATCTCACATATCAGCTGCCTGCTGATCATCATAGCCATAATAAAGCCATTTCTTTATTTAAACACTTGACACGTTTGCTCATTTGCAGAAGACGGTGAATCTGGTGGATCCACAGATTTTTTCAATGCTACACTTTTAGCGTGTAATGTTCTTCTCCGTCTTCACCAACTTCAATAACTGAATACTTCTAAAAGCAAACTGCTCCACAACTAACCATGATCTGTTTACAAGCACCTGCTCAATGCTGCTCAGTGCTGCTCAGTGCTTCTCAGTGCTTCTCAGTGCTGCTCAGTGCTTCTCAGTGCTGCTCAGTGCTGCTCAGTGCTTCTCGTTCTTCACTGATAAACAAGATACCTGGGGTGCCAATACTTGCGCATTTATAACAGCAGTTGTACAGTAACTGTGCACTGATTCAGTGACTCATGTGAAGGTTTTTCTTGATAAAAGGAGAATCTGTGGATCCACAAAACTTCAGATCATTCACCAGAAGAACCAACAAAATCTTTGGAGAAACGTGTTAATTTATAGAACGTGATTTTTTTTTACTCCAGGTTTGATTCATGCTCAAGTTTCAAATGATCACATGATGAGTCAAGGACCAGGGACCAGAGGAAAGAACTTCAAAAATGGTAAACACACACATGCACATGCACACACACACACACACACACACACACCACACACACACACACACACACACACACGACTGTTAAACTTTAGATTACTCAAACAATCTGATCCATGTTTTACTCTGGATCCGGGTTCCTGAGCAGGACTTCTGCTTAATTATCCTTTAAACCCCTTAAAGAACCATTAAAGAACCCTGAAAAAGATCATGTATCAACAGATCTACCCTCATTCATTGATCATTAAAGGCTTGCAGAGAAAATGAAGGGTTCCATATATTCTAAAATTGTTCAGATCGGAACCCTTTCAGATGGAGAAACATTTTGCACAGGACCTTTAAGAGTGTAAATTCTGATAGACGCACATTAAGGATTTTTACAACAAATGGTTCCACTTTGTTGTAAGGTTTTAACAGGAAGTCTAAAGCAGCTGGTGTCTACTGATGCCCTCTTGTTTTGACATGTTCTGGCCCAATAAAATGTCTTTCCTGTGGCAGAGTGCATCATAAAGTCAGTAACGGAACCGGAGAACCTGGCGAAGATGGCGAGTACGTTTGGAACCTGGCTGAAAGACACTGCAGGGAGAGACGATGAGAAGATCTGGGTAGCAGAACATTTCTCAGGTACTTGATCAGACATGTGGAGGTTCAGAGAAAGCTGATCAGAAAGTGATCAGAGATATGCTGGAGCACATATATACTAAATACATTGAATATATATTTCCAGCATAGTGTTGCTGAGTTCTGCCTCCTGATTGGTCAGAAGGTGTTCATAAGATTTAAATAATGCGGTTTCATTTCCATAGTAACAGCCAATGCGGTGAGGTTCTCTGATATGCATGTGGTATTTCCAGGTCGGATTATAAAGGAGTACAGCAGCATCGCCGCCTGGCAGAACGGCACCTTCAGGTCCATCGACGTCAAGAAGTTTTTTCAGGGATGTGGACATTTAGTTCACAACAACTCCATTTATTACCACATCGCTGGAACCTACAGCATCGCCAAGTAGCACAACTTCACCCATTTCTCTTTTAACAGTGAGATAAAATTATAAAACGAGAAGAAAAATTCATATATACGTGTATATTTTATTGTTTTTTTTACAGATATAACCTCCACACGGGGGCGCTGCAGACTCTAGCCGTAGAGAACGCTCTGTACCACAACCTGTCCTACCTGCTGCACAACTCTAAGACCTACTTTAAAATGGCGTCAGATGAAAGCGGCCTGTGGCTTGTCTTCGCCTCGAGCCTGGACGAGAGCATCGTGGTGGCCCAGCTGGACGAGAAGACATTCTCCATAACGACGTACGCGAACACCAGCTACCCGAAGAGCAAAGCGGGGAACGCCTTCGTGGCGTGCGGCGTCCTGTACGTCACAGACTCTAAAGACACCAGAGTGACGTACGCCTTCGATCTCCTCAAACAAAAACCCCTCAACATCAGCGTGGACCTCTGGACACCAGCCAGCGTCCTGTCCATGATGTCTTACAACCCAAAAGACAGACATTTATACGTCTGGGACAGTGGACACGTCAAATCCTACAGGGTTCACTTCCTGTCTGACGACTGAGCACAGCTTCTCTAAATGAAAGAGTCCAAGAGCAACGTTATTTTTTCCTTTAACTGACTAATAATAATAATAATAATAATAATAATAATAATAATAATAAAATGCCACTATGATGACAAAAGTATTGGGACACCTGCTTTTTCCACCCATATGTGGTTCTTCACCAAACCTTCACCACAAAGATGGAGACAAATAATAGTTTCGGACAGATTTTCAATGCACTTGAACTATGAGACCCAAACCTGTTCTAGCATGACAATGACCCTGAAGCCAGCTCCATGAAGATCTGCTTTACTTGGGTTGGAAGTGTGTGGAAGATCTCCTGCTCTAGAGCTCTATACCCTATTAAACACCTTTGGGATGAATGCCAACACTGACTGCACCCCAGGAACCTCCTCACCTCCTCACCTACACCAGTATCTGACTTTACTAACACACTTGTAGCTGAATGAATTTCCACAACATCTAGTGGAACATCTTCCCCAGAAGAGTGGAGATCATTATGAGAGCAAATGGAGACTAAATGTGCAATGAGATGTTTAAACAGAAAGGTCAGGTGTCCACAATCTTTTGGTCATAAAATTTACTTTTTTTGTATTTTGGGAAATTTGTATTGTTTTAAAACATTAAACATCAGAACTAATCATTAGAGTAAAATTTCAGAATTTTTTATATTTGGATTTTTAAATATGCATGTTTATGCAAATGAGGCTTTTCTTAATTAAACATGCATCTTTTATGTTTATTATTATTTTTTTTTACATATTTTATACAACTCCAGTCACAACTCAAAGTGAAAAAGTGTGAAGATTCTGATCAGAGAATCATTTTGATGAATTTTATGGAATTGTGTTTTGCTTTATAATATTTAATTTTGATCAGAAACACAATGAGCTGTTTATAATGGAGTTTATATGACATTTTTCTAACTCAAATCTCAATAAACCCATGTGTGTTATAGAGCAGAAAGCTTAGATTGGGGACCGTCGTGGGGGGGGGGGGGGGGGGGGGAGTGTGTGTGTGTGTGACTTTGTGCACCTGCAAAATAATCATCAGGTTTGGATATTTTTATTTGCATTTACAAAATTTGGGAGACGTTTTTTTATACAGAGCCACTTACATTTATATTATTTATACAAATGAGCAGTTGAAGGTTAAGGGCCGCACTCAAGGGCCCAACAGTAGCAAGTTGGAGGTGCTGGAGGGATTTGAACTCATGACCTTTCGATCAGAAGTCTAACGTCTAACGGAGTGAAACAACTGCATTCTGGGATGGATTTTTTTCTATTGTGCTGCCAATTTCCAAATTCTAGAAGTTTCT
>JBCEWE010000119.1:24684-27184 GCA_039877035.1 Silurus lanzhouensis
CACACACCATGTCATCATTGTTGTCATGGTAACAATACAAGTCTAAAAGTCTGAAGAGTCTAATATGAAAGTGTTTATGGTCTAATTAGCATATTTAACGAGGGGGCGGTGATGAGGAGGCACTCACAATACTGGTAGATGGGATGTGAGGTCATTCTCTTCACATTGTTCAAGTTCCTCTTCACAATCTGAAGGAAAGAAACACACTGTGGTCAGCCCCGGGCACGTCGTTACACACACACACACACACGCACACACGCGCACACACGCGCACACACGCGCACACACGCACACACACGCACACACACGCACACACACGCACACACACACATACAGACTGACCATCACATCCACATGACAGGAGACTGAAAGCAAACTGAAGACACGAGTGATACGTGAGTGTGTGAGTGTGTGTGTGTGTGTGTGAGTGTGTGTGTGTGTGTGTGTTATCAGCAGTAGATGACACCCAGGGGCGGTGATGACGCACACTGACACCTTGATCCGTCTGGTGTTTATTGTTCTGTGTTGCTCTAACAGCGGTGTGTGTTCTTATCAGTGCTCACACACTCGTCACAGCGAGGGCTTAGACCAAATCAACACTGTTTATGTTACACTGATAAAACGACCAAAACACTCAACCATCTCTCTCTCTTATTCTCTCTCTCTCTCTCTCTCTCTCTCTCTCTCTTATTACATTAGAATGTAGTCACACACTTTCATAGTATAGTGTTATATTTAAAAGTTAGTATTTGAATGGATCTTGTCAATCAGGGCAGGAATATGCAAATTGTATGCAAATTCGTAAAACAGATGGTCTTTTCATAAAATATTAATTGCATAAATAATTATTTGCATAAATAATATAACTTTTGCCGTTTAAAATTTTACTGTATATAAATAAAAAATATAAAATTTAAAAGGAATTCTTGAATGACACATAATCACTGTTAGATTTATATAAATATATAAATATATTTTTATGATATAAAATGTTTTATTATATTATTATTTTATTTAAAAGATTTGAACTTTGAGTGTATGTGTAACCTACGTACCACGCTAGCACCCATGCTAGTTTGCCCACTCCCAAGCCAGGGCATAGAGGCGGAGACGGGCATCGGGGGAGGAGCAAAGGGGGCGGAGCTTGCCTGTGCAATATTGGTGTGGGAGGAGCGGTGATCATCGTCCGAGCTGAGAAGCAAAAAAAAATAAAAAATCCATTAGCAAATATTTTTTATATAAAATAACACACACACACACACACACACACACACACACACACACACACACACACACACACACACACACACACCTGCGTGACTCCTTGTCGAAATCCTCTCCGATCCAGGTGTATGGCTGAGCAGCCAGCAGCGTGGACACGTCCACTTCCTGTACGTCATGGGTCGAGGCCAGGACGATCTCACTGGGTTTAGCCTACACACACACACACACACACACACACACACACACACACACAATGAATCTTTCCCTATACAAACTGCTCTCACTCACACACAGTAATGATATTTACCTTATTGATAGCGAAAGCCATGATGATGTCAGATTCCTTGTGGATGATTTTAGCTTTGCCTCCTGGATATCCAAGATCCGCTTCCACCTACACACACACACACACACACACACACACACACACACACACACACACACACACACACACACACAGAGTTATACCATCTTGAACCCTCAGTGTGAGTGTGAACATGCCACAAAACACTGGCGTGGTCTAATCTGATTGGTGAACTGGTTAATTAGAGGTGAATTGAAGGTGAGCTGAAGGTCATTTGAAGGTTAATTGCATAAAGGAGGTGCCCCGGGTCCGGCTCAACTGGCAGAGAGAATTACACTAGTTAGTAGAGTGCAGAGAGGAGAGACAGCTGCTTTGGGGAGGTGAGAGGAGGAACACTGTGTGTGTGTGTGTGGTGTGTGTGTGTGTGTGTGTGTGTGTGTGTGTGTGAGAGAGATCGCAGAAGGTTCAGAAGAGGAAGAAAATGTCAAAGCCTGGAGGAGTGAGAGAAGAACAGATACACACTGCTACCTTGTTGAGTTTGTGTGCTCCTGCTACACAGTTGTGTGTGTGACGGTCCACGTGGTTCTCTAAACACTGCGCAATACACAACAATACACACCACAACACACCACAATACGACACAGCAAACACATGCACAGAGAAAAACAATTGAGTTTCAAAAGCAGGCTGGATAATGTGTGTGTGTGTGTGTGTGTGTGTGTGTGTGTGTGTGTATGTAAATGTAACCTTTCTTTTCAAATCCATCACAAATAATAATTCAATTTGAAAGAATAATGAATTATCTACTTATGTATTACTCACGAATTATGCTAATTAGATCATGTCTAAATGCTTTGATTGGTTAAACAACACATTCTAATTAATTAAGATGTGTAATACATTTTTTTTATGAATCCTCTTTGGTGATTTCTCTGTGATCTACAGGTCTGACCTCCATGTGTGCCATCTCTC
>JBCEWE010000119.1:29684-37184 GCA_039877035.1 Silurus lanzhouensis
ACTAGATGGCCCCGGTGTCGCAACTCGCAATCTGATTTGTTACAGAAACAGCTTCTTTTTCATGTATTAGAAACTACAGGTGCTGCAGTGTTCATTCTGAAGAGCTCATAGCAGATTCATTTGATGGCTGAAATCTGATTGGATTAAAAACTCTAATATAAACAATACACTACCATAAGTAGCGCAGCTGAGAGAAACGTTATGAACTGAACAGATTAGAGGGAATAATTTAATACATATTTTTCTTCTTATTCTTCTGGCTGCTCCCATTAGGTGTCTCCACAGCGGATCATCCGTCTCCATGCACCCCTGTCCTCTACATCTGCCTCTTTCACACCAACCACCTGCATGTCTTCCCTCACCACATCCATAAACCTCCTCCTTGTTCTTCCTCTTTTCCTCCTTCCTGGTGTCTCCATCCTCAGCATTCTCCTACTAATATACCCCATGTCCCTCCTCTGCACATGTCCAAACCATCTCAATCTCACCTCTCTCACCTTGTCTCCAAAACGTCCTACATGTGCTGTCCCTCTAATAAACTCATTTCTAATCCTGTCCATCCACAAATCACAATATCATCCGCAAACATCAGAGTTCACCGATAGTCCATCACCACTGCAAACATAAAAGGGCTCAGTGCCGATCCTTGATGCAGTCCAACCTCCACCTTGAACCAGTCTGTTGTTCCTAATGCACACTTCACTGATGTAACACTGTCCTCATACATGTCCTACACCACCCCCACATACTTCTCTGATACACCAGACTTCCTCATACAATAATAATTCAATACATATTCATGGACTAAAATATGTAAAAGTGTAAATCAGTGCTTCAGGGTTTAGACCAGCAGTGACCGTCGTTATATTTTATTTACGTTTATTTTTTTAGTTTTACGACTTTGGGATTTGTATTATATTGAACTGAATGATCTTTTGTGGTTGTGGAATAATTTTGAATTAGTCTAAATTAATATCAGTGAATAAACACCTGTGTGTATATTTTTATGAAATGATTATTACAGATTTTAAAGTACTGATCATTTATATGAATATAAATAAGAATAATGAACCCTGAATTCACATAGAACTGATTTAGACTAGCTGTATTAACTGTAAATGTGTAACAATGGATAAAGGGGCACTTACTTTTGCCACAAAGTAATCCCACATGCTGAGCTCTGGGGGGATGAACTTCTCCTTGTAGGCGGGGCGTTCGGTGGGAATTGGAGGGGGCGTGACCTGTATTTCTTTAACGGGGCGACCAGGAACCAGCATGCGCATGTTAAAGCGACGCCGCTGGCGATCCACTTCCTCGGCGGGAGGGGTTGGGGGCGGGGCTACTGAATGATTGCCAGAGAGAGAGAGAGAGAGAGAGAGAGAGAGAGAGAGAGAGAGAGAGAGAGAGAGAGATGATGAGTTCTGCATGCTTAATTCCTGCCCTTCAGTCATAATCTTTTACACAAACAGACTCAATACACCACTCTCAATCTGCACTGACTCCGCCCACTTCTTCACTTAATTGCCACCATAACTGCGTTATTTGGGGGAATTTGAAAACACACACAAACACAAAATCACAAACCTTCACCGCTGTCCGGGTTCAGTTGATCAGGAAGGGCTGAGTGCAGCACAACACAATAAACAACACAATAAACAAACAAACACACACCCACACACACCCACACATTATATATATATATAAAAAGCACTGCACACTCTTGACATTAGCATAATTGTTGGCTGCTTTTTCTTCGCTCTCCGGTTCAAATCATTCCAAATCATCACAACTGGATTAAGACGGGGTGTTTGCGGAGAACAGGGTCTCCTGATGCAGCGCTCCATCACGCTCCTTTTGCAGAAGCTAGAGGTGTGTTTGGAGTCGTTGTTCTGACGATGGTGGTGATGGTCTCACTAAGTGTAACCCAGGTGTGATGGCTGCATGTTGCTGTAAAAAGCTGTGGTAGCCATGCTGGTTAAACGTGTCCTTCATTTTGATTAAATCACCAACGTTGTTACCAGCAAGGCACATACACACCATCACACACTACTTCATGCCTCACAGTGGGAACCACACATTCAGAAACCTCTATTAATGATATCTAACAAACACAAATCTCAGATTTGGACTCAACAGACCAAAGGACAGTTTTCCACAGATCTAATGTTCATTCCCAATGTTTCTCATGCCCAAGAAAGTCTCTTCTGCTTGCTGTTTTTCTGAAGTAATGGTTTCTTTGCTGCGATTCGACCATGGAGGCCTGACTCATCCAGTCTCATCCGAACAGTGGATGTTAAAATATGTCTTCTACTTGAACTCCTCCTGCATACTCTTACTCCTCTTTACTCCACTATCCTCTGCAGCAGAGGTAGCTCTTGAATATCCTTTTCTGGGACAGACCCGTTTCATCCTGGCTGTTGATGGTTTTGGAGACTGCATTTAAGGATACATGTAAAGTTCCTGAGACTTTTTGGACTGACATTCATGTCTAACATGCGTAATTCCAGACGTGTTCTTTCGTAGTTTGAATTCTTCAGTATTAATGTACAATGAAATTAATAAAAATAAAGAAAATACACTGAAGAAAAACGTGTGTCCAAACTTTTGGAACTGCACACACACACACACACACACACACACACACACACACACACACACACACGTATATATACTGTACCTTTGTGACAAAACACAGTCAGATTAAGTCAGATTAATATGATTTATCCCCTTAATCCAACACCACACAGAGTGAAAAGAGTGTGCTTGCATGTGTGTGTGTGGCAAGTTTGTTACCATCAGACAAGTGTGTGTGTGTGTGTATGTGAGTGCATGTACTTCACACTGACTGATAAATATAATTAGACATAAGATACAGAGTAAAATAAATACACATCATTGAGTTTGTGTGTGTGTGTGTGTGTGTGTGTGTGTGTGTGTGTGTTTGTGTGTGTTGTGTGTGTGTGTGTGTGTGTGTTTGCTGTTTTATGGAAGGATGAACATTGTGATATGTTTATCACAAACTCTGATTAGAAATCACACACACACACACACACACACACACACACACACACACACACAACACACACAGAAATAAAAGCAATATAGCTAATTTGCACGTTAAGTCTATACACCAACCAAGTCGGACACGATCCACACTAGTCGTAAAGCACCATGCATTGAGTGGACCATGATGACCTGAAAAGTGAGGCTGTGAGGGGTTTATTCTCCACCTGCTGCTCTGAGTCCCAACTGTTATCAGCTGCACACACACGCGCAGACACACACGTGCACACACACAGACACACATACACGCGCACGCACACACAGACACATAACTATGAATGTGTAAATTACACACACATGCTTGAAAATAAATGCACAAAAAATATGCGCACACACAAGTGTGAAAAAAGGTAACACACATGAAACGCGTGCGATTTCTCACACACACACACACACACACACACACACACACACACACACACACACACACACACACACACACACACACACACACACACACACACACACACACACACACACAGAGTGTACGCAATGAAGAAACACACTGCACACAGTTAGGTCTATACACATACACACAGCCTAACTCACAGCTCTCTGGCTGCACGGTGCCATCACCGTGGTTACCAGGCTGGTTATTATGGGATGTGGGTGTGACTGGGAGGGACGGGGTGTCAGGTGATTCCTCAGAGCTTTCTGCTTCGAACACAGCTGACATACAACACATTGTTAAACACACACACACACACACACACACACACACATACTGAGGCACACACGCTTCCAGACTGTGGGCTTGTACAGATGTTCCAGATGTGCAGCTCACCTGGCGTGACCTCGGCCGGGCGCTTGGGCTTGATGATGATCTTGGCTCCGCCCCCGAAGACGGCGGCCCACATGCGGGAGTTGAGGGGGTGGGCGGCGAGGCGGAACAGCTCGTTGGTGGAGTGTGTGCCGAGGCCGTGTAGGAGCAGGCTGAGATACACGGCCACCACACCCTCACACAACATCACATTCAACCTCGGCTGCTCCTCACCCCGAGAGCACGTCAACAAACTGATCAGAGACGACACACCTGAGAGAGGGGGGGGTAGATAGGGAGAGGAGAAAGAGAGATATGGTGAAGGAAGCGAGAAGGAGGGAGGATGAAAGAAATTGAGAGAGATGAGGAGAGGAGAAAAAGAGATGTAAGAGGAAGAGAGATGGAGAAGGAGAGAGAGATCTTTGTTTATACTGTTGTCCATCAGAGTGGTGCTGATCAGGTGAAGAGTGTATTAGAGAATGAACACCACAGTGAGAAGG
Source organism: Silurus lanzhouensis (assembly GCA_039877035.1). Taxonomy (NCBI): domain Eukaryota; kingdom Metazoa; phylum Chordata; class Actinopteri; order Siluriformes; family Siluridae; genus Silurus; species Silurus lanzhouensis. Next base: position 34,008 of record JBCEWE010000119.1, read on the forward strand.
TTTCAGGTTAGCAGGTCTGTGAGAGTGAGGTTGTGTGTGTGTGTGTGTGTGTGTGTGTGTGTGTGTATTATATATATAAGTGTGTGTGTGTGTGTGTGTGTGTGTGTGTGTGTGTGTGTGTGTTACCTGGCCAGTGTGCAGGAGTGGAGGTGGGCGTGGCTTGTTCCTCGATGCTCTCTGTGCGGAGTCTCCGCCTCTCGCTGAGCAGCAGGCCTTGGTACACCATCCCTGTGAACTGGTTCGCCTCAGACTGACTGCTGCTCACACAAACCACACACACACTTTATTACACACACTGTTACACACACACATTGTTTAATCCACACATGAAACAGCCAGAAGATGTGTGTGTGTGTGTGTTTACCTGTAGCTGTGGCTGTCACACAGTGCTTGGTAGATGCAGGCAGACAGAGAAGCTGCCAAAGTGTGTAGTGCATTTACCTGAAACACAGAGTGAGACACATGGAGAGTAAGACACAAGTAGAGTGAGACACAGAGAGTAAGAGAGAAAGAGAGTGAGACAGATTCTTCACTTTGTCCTCCAGTACCTCTCTTTCACTGATGCAACAGAATGTTGTGTCTAAATGAACTCATAAGTGTATATGTGTGTGTGTGTGTGTGTGTGTGTGTGTGTGTGTGTGTGTGTGTGTGTGTGTGAGTGTGAGAGTCTCACTCAGTTATCAGGTGTATCTGGATGGGGCGGAGCCTCAGTCTGTACTACTGTGTGTGTGTGTGTGTGTGTCTCACTCGGTTATCAGGTGTATCCGGATGGGGCGGAGCTTCAGTCTGTACTACAGTGTACAGGATGTCGTGGATGTGGTTGTTTAGGTGCATGACAGGATTAGCGATAACCGTTTTAGTCGGAGCGATGCTAGCCGAGAGAAGCGGCAGCGTGGTTGCCAACGGCAACGGCGACTGTAGCTGCTTCACTGTTGTCTCCTAGGAAACATGATAACGTGTTACTATAATATCAAATAAAATTGCATAACACACACACACACACACACACACACACACACACACACACACACACACACACACACACACACAGACCTGCTGTGACTCTTGCAGAAGGAAGAGCAGCTCCATGCGGACTGAGGTGACTCCGCCCCCTTTGGCCCCGTGCAGGCTGCAGTAGGTGAGGAAGACCCTGAGCAACGCCTCGTTCTTCCTCAGCCAGGCTTTGCGTCTCTCTGCATGAAGCTGTTTGGCCTGCAGTCTGCGCCGGTCCTGCAGGTGGCGCTCATACACGTCAGTCTCACCCGTCCTCTCATGCTCGTCCCCGTCCCCGTCCACAGTCACACTGCCGTTCCACTTCTCCAACTCTCCCACTGACCTCTGATCTTCCACCTGAGGAGCACAAAGTCGCCTTCACTTCAGCAAAAAATTACATCACGACACACCAATCTGATCAAGGGGGCGGGGCTAGAGTAAATCATCTAATCTAACTAATCAAACAACTTTGACACAGACGTATTTGGATGTATGAAATTCCATCACTTAAACAAGGAGACCTGAACTTGGGGTGTGGTTCCTGTGATAACCTGCTTATATATTTTCCTCCTATTATAGAGATTAGTTTGATATCTACACAAACGTCGATTTGGAGACTGACCTTGTAGTTGCAGATGCGATGCATGGCCTCGATCTCCTTCTCCAGCCAGTTGTAGAGCTGGAAGCGCAGTTTCCCTCCGTCCACCTCGTAGCCGGTTGCGAGCGTGCGCAGCTCCGTCATCAGGATCTTCAGACACGCTCGGAACTTCAGCTGCTCGGCGATCACGTCCACCTTCCACTCTCCGGCCTGCTTCTCCTCCTCAGGCTCCACCGGTTTCTCTTTCTTTTCCTCCTTCATCACCAGGCCCTTCTTATCCTCCTCGTCTTCATCCTCGTCCCCGTCGTCTCCCCAGTCCAGCTTCAGCTCCTCCTCGTCTCCCCTGATCACCGTCTGACTCCAGTCGAGGTCGGAGGTCCGGGTGCCGCTCTGGGTGTCGCTGGTGTTGGGCGTGGAGGCTCCTATGCTGATCGAGGAGGTGTTCTTGGTGACTTTGGGGATTTTGGACAGGACCTCCAGGGCTAGGACGGGGCAGCCCACTTTGAAGTGAGCATTGGCGGTGGTGAAAAAGAGTTTGCGCTCGATCAGGTTGATCTGATCCGGGCTGCTGCCGCGCTCCGAGCCGTCCGGAGACGCGAAGTGTCGGCGTACGATCAGAGGGTGAGTGCGTAAGTAGTTGTAGAAACTGAACACCACCGGGTTGCAGGACTTCACCATCACATCTGGAAGACAGGAGAAGAATAAACATTCACACCTTTTCATAACTTTTAATACAAATTTAAAAACACTTGATTAATAAGAACCGTCAGCCGTCTGGATTTCCAGTCTCACCCGGCTTCTCGTCGTCCTCCTTTGGCGTCTGCTCCAGCAGCGTGTCCAGCGCTCGCGTGTAATCCTTCATGATCCAGAAAGCGATGCTCCTGAGGAACGGGTCCGGGTGCATCTTACTGCACGAGAACTCGGAGCCGTCCCGTCTGCAGCCTAGGACCTTCTCGTACAGGATTCCCTGACAGGTGGACGAGCTCTCGAAGTCGGCTTCGTACAGGCGAGCGACGATCATCGCCAGCTGAATGTCCTCCATCTTTTCCAAACACACCTGCACACGCAAAAGTGTTCATGTAAAATGCCTAGGTAGGAACATGTTCATGTAAAAATCTGACGAAGGCCAAAAGTATATCCACCCCGTCCATCTCATCCATATCCCATTACATCTAATTCCCAGAGTTTCTATTTTAAATTCCAGATTTTCCCAGACTCATGCAGACTTCTCTAAAGATCTTTAAGACCATATTTAACATCTGAAATGATTTTAACTATCTATTTTTTTTATTTATTTATATTTTTTATTGAGGAAGGAACAGAGGAAAGCACAATAACAAACAACAATAACATTAGGCGACAGCTAATTGACAGTATTTTCCACATTTCCTGTCCCCCCCTCCCTTTTCTTTTTTTTTCCCCTCAACCAATAAAATAAAAAAAACACAGTTATGACATTACAAACAGTGAGGAAATTCTGAACAACATTGTTAGCCCATTGCACCTGACGGCATTACCTGTTACAATGCGCACAAGCCTTCCAACTCAGTTTGGGGGAAGAGCTGCACCCTTTCCAAAACATGAGA
>JBCEWE010000119.1:47184-52184 GCA_039877035.1 Silurus lanzhouensis
AGCGTACAGTGGGAGAGGAGGGATGGAGTTGATTTCCGTGTAATCTCGCCCACCATCTCTTCCAGCAACAATCGTATCCTTGGCAGTGCTTCCCGTCACGCTGATGGTGCGAGATAGATGGCGTCTGGCTCCACCCTCTCCCGCCACGGCGTCTCTCACCACGGCGACCTCGCCGGCGATGCACTTGACTAGGTGGGACAAGATGGCCTTTGCACGTCTCACCTTCCCCAAGTCCATCAGCTCCAAGAGCTGGGTGGGATGGTACTGAGGTAAGGTTGGGGACAGCGAATGCGCTGCTTCAAAAAGACCTCCATCTTGGATTACGGCAGGAACTCGAATCGAATCCTCTGGCATTTCGATCGCGCTCTTCTTCACCATGAAAGCATCATCGTTGTCTTCAGAGTCGCTGGGCTTCTTATCCTGGTACCACTGAGCGTAGACATGCATCTCACAGTCCATCCCGATGACCAGGATTCCATCTCGAACCCAGGAAAGAGAGACGGGAAGAGACGGCGTCCCGTCCACGGAGGAAACCAGATCGACAGAGCGAAGGAGAACCCATCGGGAGCGGACGCCCTGTTTAACGCTGCCACCTAGAGGCAGAGTGACAACCGCCATGCCATCTTTCCCGCCGGTTTGCTCGGCGACAATGCCGGAGATCCGGCCATACATCAGAATGCTGGATCCGACTCCGACGGTGAGGATGTGTGAACCGTCTTCTTTGGAGAGCCAGTCCAGGTGCACAAAGTGTTTAATATTGGGGTTCTGTTTCCTAACAAACAGATCAGACTTGCTGTAAACCACCAGGTTGCTGTCCACGCTGATTCTGGGGTCTAATGTACTGTCAGGTTTCCCAAAATCATCTAGATGGATAGTCTGCTCAAGAACCCACTCTGACCCACCGGTGGACTCACACTCAAAGATGGAGACGTGCATGGAGAAGTCTTTGGAGCTCGGGCTAAGCTCAGTAGAAATCATCTGTTTGAAGGCCACAGCGAGACGGCCTGTGTAGGAGCAGCTGACGGCGACTGGGCGTCCCAAAACACTCAGGGCGCTATTGTTGTCCTCCTCCTCGTTCAGGAGGCACCACGGCTCCCAGCGGTATGGGGCAGAACCTTCTGAATCCACGGAGCACCGCCAAAACCGAACACGTCCGTCTGAGCACGCTGTCACGATCAGATATGGAGCCAAACACACCGGGTAAATGGAGGAAGAGCTCAAGTGACCTGGAGGAGGAAAAAACCTCAAAATTATACAACATCTTTAATGGTGTATATCACAGTAACGATCTATGGTTTCTTCACAGAAATTTGCAGCGTACCTGCAGATGGTGTTGCGCGGATCACCTCCACCCCCAGAGGGAGCTCCAGTCTGTGATTGTAGACAAGGGTGGAGCTGAGGATCAGTTTGCTGGCGGACTGCAGGTTTGCCGAGGAAGATGAGCGAGGAAGAGGGCTCTGACTTGGGGTCGACTCAGGAGACGAGTCGGCGTTGGGGAGCATGTGTGGTACTGTCAGCTGGTTCTGGTATGGCTGCTCCTGTGGCGTGTCTTCTGCAGAAACAGTCGTTCACAACCAAAGATTTTATAGAAAACTGTGTGTATTATGGGGTAGGAATACATCATTTGTAAAAACAGAGCAATTTACACTACCGTATTGTGTGTGTATATATATACATATACATACATGAGTTACAGCTGTGACGCTCCACCCACAAGAAGAACGTCTGATCAGATTACCAGACGTCTATTATAAAGCTAAGATCAGTAGCTGGGTTGGACTGATAGACGTCTCTTAGGGCCAAGTCACGATTTTCACTGTTTTTTTCTTTTCTCTCTGTGTGTGTGTGTGTGTGTATAATCCGCTTACCCACACACGCGTGCACAGATTTCAGATGAAGATGCCACATCTGGAGCACAGAGTTTCTGTTCTCGTCTTTCTCAATCACGACCAAAAAGAACTTCTCAGAGAACGGAGGTGGATGGATCTCTGACGGAAATAAAGAGTTAGAATGAAAGAAGAGTCAAAGGAGAATGAAGAAGAAGAAGAGCAGGAGGAGAAGGAAGAAGAGGAGGAGGATGAGAAGAGGAAGAAGAGGAGTTTGTACCGTCAGCTGAAGGGAATTCGGAGGTGTTCACGTCGCTGACGTCGTCACGAGGTTTGTATCCTAAGATGAAATCCTCTTGAAAGACATGAAGCAGCTGTGTGTTCGAGCCACACTGCAAACACACACACACACACACACACACACACACACACACACACAGGCAACATGATACTATTTGTAGTCGTGATGTTAATGGTACAGATTATAGTACACGTACACACACACACACACACACACACACACACACACACACACACACACACACACACACACACGTTACCTGGTTAGTGATTGCATCCAGTTCGATGATGCAGCCTGGTCGAGCAGTGGACTGCTGACTCACAATGTTGAAGACCTCACCCACTAATTTCTACACACACACACACACACACACACACACACAAAGCAATGTAAATAGATTGCTAACAGTTGAGAACTAATGTTATAATTATGATTATAATTATGATGATACCGAGGTCTCAGGGTCAGACAGCTCGTCCAGAAGTTTCCTGGCGTCCACCACAGCTTGATAGAGACGCAGGTTCTTCCCGTCCGAAGCCACAAAACACGCGCTTGCGGAGTTACAGTAGGTTCCTGATACACGGAGAAACGCCAGTCATTCATTACACTGAATAAAACAATATTCAGCAAATAATAAAAGCAAATGAATTTTTTTTTTGCCATCCCATAATTTCACTGTTCAATTCTGTACTGTGATTGATCCTAAACACGTCTCCGTGACGAATTTGCCCAGTTTCACACACAATTTCACGTTTGCTCTTTGTTCTAAATGACTGTTAACTGTCCAAACTGTTATCCCACCTTTTACCTCTCTGACATTAAATGTAGGTACAAATGGATAAAAACAACACCATCACATTTCCTTCAGGTTTATTTGATTTCATGTGTAATTGTGGAGACTCACCGAGGACAGAGCTGGGGATGAGCGTGGGCAGCCAGGCGACGTTGGAGAAGGCGGCGGTGTGCAGGGAGTTGATGCGTGCGATTTCGGACACGCCCCCGGTGCAGGACAGCGGCCCGATGTGGTCGACGCGCCACAGGATCAGCTCGCTGTAGATGGCATTGGGGTCGTGGAAGGTCCGAGTCGCCGCGTTGCTGCTCATCTCTTTCGGGGCGAGGCCTCGAGACGGACGAGGAGGGCGGGACGGGGCGGCGTGAGACTCGTCGTGTCCGGGGGGTGGAGTCAGGACGGCATTGTGGTGTGACGAGGTCAGCAGGAGGGGCAGGACAGTGTGGCACGCCAGGTCATTGAGATGGAAGCGGTGGCCGCAGTAACGGAACTTGTGCGAAACCGTCAGCACATTGGAGAAGGCGGATTTTTCGGCAAACATCACAGCCCATTGGTTGAGGGAGCCGTCGACGTGCTTCGACACCATCATGACCGCCGGGCCGATCACGGTGCTCAGAGGAGCGCACTTCCTGTCCTGCTCCACGGTGACCTCGGCGTCTCGCTCGGGGGCGGAGCAGGCGTACATCATGATGTTCTTATTCAGAGAGTTGGCATCGCCGGTGGGGAACGCCACGGGGATCTGAGAGGAGAACGCCACCTGCAGCAGAACATCGTGTTTAAAGTACTGCAGGATTTTGTGTGTGTGTGTGTGTGTGTGTGTGTGTGTGTGTGTGTGTGTGTGTGTGTGAGCACCCACCTGGACCTGGCGGAAGATTCCGGGGATATACTCGTCCAGGTACTTGATGTGCCAGACCAGGAAGGATCCATCGACCGGATGGATGGTGAAGATCATGTCAGGGCTTCGGTTCCACTCCAGAGTGAGGGACTCCATCTTACGTTCCAGGAGGACGGAGGGAGGGGGGAGACTGCTGCTGGAGCCGGGTGAAGACGCCTTCGTACTGCCCTCCTGCTCTCCTTCATCATGCTCCGATGCCTTGTCCGACATCTCATCCAGGTCTACCACACACACACACACACACACACACACACACACACACACACACACACACACACACACACACACACACACACACACACATACAAACAAACACACACATACACACAAATTAAAGATCTCCATCAATCACTTATGAAATCACATTTATGGAGTCTTTGCATAGAAATACCGAAATCAAATTTGGCAATTCCGTCCTGCTTGAAGTCCTCGGAGGTGTGCTCGAGGTTCTGCTCAGAGAACCTTCTCAGGTGCTGCATGAACACATCCATGGACGAGGTGAAACTCAGGTCCTTATTGTTCAGCCAGTGGACCACAAACCCTCCATTAATGTCTCCTGAGGAGAAGAGACCTGCCCCTGCCAGAGCCGCCGGGATATCTACACACACACACACACACACACACACACACACACACACACACACACACACACACACACACACACACACACACACACCTTCTATTGTATTTTTAAGACATAGAAACATTGTCATCATATTTGGGGGGTAGGTGGGGGACCAAGCTCACACATGAGCACCAAAATCTCTGTATACCTACAAATATTAAATAACCAACACTGCAAGGCCAAATGTTTGTGGACACCCGACCATCAGCTCATTTCTGAATATCTCATTCCACGTTGAGTTTCCATTCACTGTTCTAATAATCTCCACTCTTCTGAGATGTTGTTCCACTAGATTTTTTTGGAGATTTATTCATCCACATGGTAAAGTCAGGTACAGATGGAGATCAGAAGGTGAGGAGGCCTGGGGTGCAGTCAGCGTTCACATTCATCATGTTCAACAGGGTCTAGAGCAGGAGATCTTCCACACACCTCCAACCCATGGAAAGCAGATCATCACAGAGCTCTCTTTGGACACTTTGTGCTGTTCTGGAACAGGATTGGGTGAGGTTCTCACAAAGGGAAAACTCATGCTTCGTCCAAAGATGTCCTACACAATTGTGTGT
>JBCEWE010000119.1:59684-74569 GCA_039877035.1 Silurus lanzhouensis
GGCAATTATTTGTTTAAAGGGGCATTAAAAAGGAAACAGTCGTGAGATTTTGCAGCAATGAAAATAAAAAAAACTAAAAGATACCAGGAGTCTAAAAATCTTCATACAAAACCTGCTGTTCCTGTGTGTGTGTGTGTGTGTGTGTGTGTGTGTGTGTGTGTGTGTGTGTGTGTATACCCCTCCACACTCCTGATTTATTAATGGAGGAGGAGTAGGAGGATCTGAGAGCTCCAGCAGGTGCTCACTCAGCACATCGCCACCATGACTAGGCAAACACACACACACACACACACACACACACACACACACACACACACACACACACACACACACACACACACACACACACACACACACACAGTACAGCAAGAGTAAAGGAGAGAGAAGGAGCTATAAAAGAGACCCATTACAGAGGAACATAAAAATAAATGACCGTCACGCCACGTTTACTCTCTCTCTCTCTCTCTCTCTCTATCTAATCTCTCTCTCTCTCTCTGTCTCATTCTCATCTGATATCTGCAGGCAAGCTCCTACAAGCACTGTCTGCCAACACACACACACACACACACACACACACACACACACACACACACACACACACACACACACACACACACTTATGCAACACCACAGACAAAAAAAGTGTTGTTCGTACATGCGTGTGTTTGTGTGTGTGTGTGTGTGTGTGAGACACAGTTACCACTCAGACAGGAGTCTGCAGTAGATCTAGACCTGATTACTGCCCCTCTGTAGTGCACTGGGTGTAATGTGAGCTGCAGATAAATGCTTCCTACGTAGTGAACGTGTGGAGTGAGCACAGAGGCGTTCGGCTGCGTGATCGTGACTTCAGGAAAGAACAGCGGGGAGCCAAACCACGCTGACACACACCAACATCTCACTTCTGTTGCTTAGTGGAGAACTGTAGTGCGAGTGTGTGTGAATGTGGGTCTACAAAATAAACCTTTATTAAAGAGTCTGGAGAGGGAATATAAATCCATACAGGACACATCCTGCACAAGCCACAATGTCACTTCCTGTTGATTTCATACACATGTAGCAGATCTTAAACTGCTTCATATTGTTTGGAGATACTGTGCATTACTCCATACCCAATAACACCACGTTCTCCAGTGACACAATTTTTATGCGTTTAGAGCTGCATTTCATGTGCGTTCGTGTTCTCGGTGACGTTACAGAAGCTTGTCGTGTTGCTGAGAAAACGCAAGAAGCCTCAGGAAACGTAAAATGACAGATTTACCTCTGGAACTGGAGACTTCTTTCAACAATGTTAAATAAATATCTAAAAATCCGGTTATCTTTGATGTCTATTCGAATCTTCTGACCAATCAGAATCCAGAATTCAAACGACAGCCTATTACAAAAGTATTGGGACATCAATGAGACATTTGGGTTTGAGATCATAAGGACCAGGCCTCACCGATGCAGTACTCTGGCAGGAGTCTGTGAATCCACAGCGGAGACACGGTGCACTGTATTTAATTAGGTTTTACATTACAGAGTGTCTGAGCCTGAGGGTGAGAAACAGAAGCAGTGTTTGGATCTGTTTCCTCATCAGTCTGAAAGCAGCAGCAGTGCTGATTCGATCCAAACACCACCCCGCACTATAACGCACCACCCCACACAACAACACACACTCAGCATTCCCATCTGAACTCCAGTGTACTGATGGAAATCCCCCTCAGCACAGTAAACACACCAAACGCAATTGTGGGGAAACGCTGACAAGAACTTCTCAACTTCAGTTTCGGAAGTTTGTCTCTCTGATCCCATCATATGAGGTTGTGGTGGAAGGCAGGGCAGATCAGAGGAGCGGTGTGGAAGCGAGAGGGTTAACAGTAACAGTGATGGGTGGAGCCTTGGACTGGGTATTGATCAGTGTGGATTAGAGAACAGAGACGAGTGCAGACGTGTGAACAGATGCTGTGTCAGTCACTGATTACATCACTGTGGAGTAATCTTGCTTAAAAGAAGCATTCAGGAACTGAAATCCTGAAGCTAAGGCACACGGGGTCACAGGGTCACGAGATACACCACACGGTCACGAGAGCAGAAGCATGGAAAATACAAAAAAACCACGAGAGCTGAGGAACATGCCTGAGGATTAATACACTCAGATAGTCTTTTAAAAAATAATCCCTAATCTTAAACCCTTATTCCCTAAACCCACAGCTCAAACCCTTATTCCCTCTGTCCCCAACACTAGACAATCTAGAGCACTGCCCAGCAATAATAATATTAATAATAATCACATTTGTTACAGAATTCTGATTAAAGGTTTGTGTGTTTCCGTTCTAGAATGCGGCCAGAAACTTTGTGTGTGTGTGTGTAAAACCAAAGACCCCTATTCTAGAAAGCCTGCAAAATAGACTGGAAAACTTTAAGTGATGAGCAACGTTGCCTTTTAAAAATTCTGTTCTAGATTACATCTGAAACATCTGATTCTGGAACAGTTATTTTAGAATTGTGTTGTAGAAATCTGGAAAAACACATGAGGATACTATCAAACAGAACACCAATTCATATCGTTGTTCTAGAACACAGGTGAAATCTTTCTAGATATTCCCCCCAGGTTTTGGAGCAACAGTTCAGAAGTCCATTCTAGAACACTGATGCAACAAGCAGAGATTTGACATCCATACCCATCAGTGTTAAGAAAAGACAGTACAGAAATGGGATCTAGAAGCCTGGTGAACCACATGAGAAAACTTTTAGCCATCTGGAGGACATGGAACTAATTCAGATTCACTGCCGAAACTTCTTGTGATACCTTCCCAAGATTTCGGGTCAACGGTTCAGGATTGCCTTCCAACCTACATGTTTCATGCTCGAGAACGAGAGTTCAGTGTTCTGTTCTACTCCTGTTATAGAACCTGCAGTTGGTAGAACAAAACCATGAGGAACTGTCAAAGAGGATCTCAGCGTACTTCTGTTCATCACCCGATCTAATGAACACCACATCCTCGGATATATCACAGACATCAGTCCAGCAAGGACACGTCCCAAATCACACTGAGTAGTGCACATGAGTCTGGGACACTAGACAGTTTCTGCAGAGGGAATGAATCAGAGACGTCTGGTGAAGAAAAAAATTGTCTCTAAAATTGTGTGTGTGTGTGTGTGTGTGTGTGTGTGTGTGTGTGTGTGTGTGTGTGTGTGTGTGTGTGATGACACGGAGGATGTCTGATTATAAGTTTATCTAATTACACTGAGGGATCTGCTCTACAGGGTTAAATATAATTATTAATTAGACGAATCAGACAGGATGATTAATTACACACCAGACCTGCACAATAACACGTCAGTGTGTGACACTGCACGTGTGTGTGTGTGTCATTCCTGTCACCGGGTCATTGTGTGACTGCGGAATCTCTCTCTCTCTGCAATACATCGCCCTCACTTCCTCATTCTCCAGCCATAAATCACTGCTGCACTCATCACGGGCCCTAAACACAGAGGGCGAGTGGATTTAACACCACCTAGTCATCATCTCACACTCAGACATAAAGTCCTATAAACCCTCTGGACTTTACACTGTGCACTATAGCTAGTGTCTCCTATGTAGTGCACTTGTGGTACCATCCAATAACAAACTACACTACAAGAGCCCGGATTCCTAACAGTATACATGTAGGACTTGTAGGAGCGGCTGCGTCCCAAACAGCCGTCTACTGTACATGTAGTGCACTACAGAGATGATAAAACACACCACTCAAGTCACTCAGCTCTGCTCACTTAAAGAGGAATTGGGATTTAGTGCACTACTCTGAGTGAATAATCTAAACGTAGGTCCTCCCTACACTCCTGAGGTCCACACACCAACCTCAACCGGTTCCCTCGTCTGATGATTTAGCACACAACTGGAGCAGAAGAAGAAGCGTTAAAAAGGCAGATTGTTTTAAACTTTTGTGTTAATTGGAACACAGCCTGGGCGTCTCGGCTGTTGGAGGTGAGAATTAGAACGCGTCTGTGTTCGTTTTCCGTTCGAGATCCTGTGAACGTTTCAGACAAGGTGATTAATCACCTTCAGCTTGGGTTAGTGAGCGCAGACGGTAAGTCCTGAAATACCCGTCATCGTGGAGGCATCAGGGCAAAGAGAGCATTCTGAACATCGGAGCAAGTTCATGAGAGGTCACACATACAGCAGACGTCACAGTGTGCAAATGTCACGGTGAAAACCTCAGTCACGCAAATCATGCAAACATCAGGAGGAAGATACAGCACCGTCGTTCTGAAACTCAGCAACGTTCTTCTGAACTGCTCTGATGTCCTTCTAAAAAACAGAGACGTCTCTCTAAAACACAGTGACACCCTTCTGTCTCTCTAAAACGCTGCGCCGTCTCTCTAAAACGCTGCGCCGTCTCTCTATAACGCTGCGCCGTCTCTCTAAAACGCTGCGCCGTCTCTCTAAAACGCTGCGCCGTCTCTCTAAAACGCTGCGCCGTCTCTCTATAACGCTGCGCCGTCTCTCTAAAACGCTGCGCCGTCTCTCTAAAACGCTGTGACGTCTCTCTAAAACCCTGCGCCATCTTTAAAGTCTCTCTAAAACAGTGACAGCCTTTTTAACTGCCCTGATTTCCTTCTAAAATGCAGTGACGTCTCTCTGAAACAATTTGACATCATGACATGCATTGTGTTGTTCAACATGGTAGACATCCTTCTGCACACGGAAGTCATTCTAAACCACATCGCAATCACCCACCCTTCCATTACCCACCCCTCCTTCACCCACCCCACCCATCACTCCTTCACCCCTTCACCCACTCCTCCTTTACCCACCTCCATCACCCACCCTCCCCGCTATCACCCAATCCCTCTATCACCCACCCCTCCATCACCCACCCTCCATCACCCACCCTCCCGCTATCACCCAATCCCTCTATCACCCACCCCTCCATCATCCACCCTCCATCATCCACCCACACCGCTATCACCCACCCCTCCTTCACCCACCCCTCCATCACCCACTGCTCCTTTACCCATACTCCATTACCCACCCCTCCTTCACCCACCCCACCCATCACTCCTTCACGCCTTCACCCAATCCCTCCATCACCCACCCCTCCTTCACCAACCCTCCATCATCCACCCACACCGCTATCACGCACCCCTCCTTCACCCACCCACCCCTCCATCACCCACCGCTCCTTTACCCACCCTCCATCACTCATCATTCCTTCACCCCTTCACCCACCCTCCGTCACCCACTCCTCCTTTACCCACCCTCCCCGCTATCACCCACCCCACCAACCGCTCCTTCACCCACCCCTCAATCATGCAATCGTGTCTTTACAAACACGCGTGTCACACCACACACTTAAGACGTGTTTGATGAAAAACAAGGTCATCTCACCGTGCGCGATGTGACGTCGCGTGACGTCACGCTAAACCGCACAGGTGTGTGTGTGTATATACATACAGTGTACATTTCTGAACGCATAGGCCTGGATGTCATTCATCATGAAGGGGATGGAATGGGAGGAATGGCGGCGGCAGCGTCGAGAGACACACACACACACACACACACACACACACACACACACACACACACAAATATACGCGCGCGCGTCACAACTGATGTGTATTAGTGTTGTGTTCGGTTGTTTATGATGAGAATAGACCAGGCAGTAATGAGTGTGTGTGTGTGTGTGTGTGTGTGTGTGTATACGGTACCGGATCCCCCCTGCTACCTACCGTGAACGGGATGGCGTTAACGCTCCCAACCGAGTAGCAGCAGTCCCCCGGATTCACCGCTCCGGTCAGCACCTGGTGGAGATGCATCGCTGTGTGTGTGTGTGTGTGTGTGTGTGTGTGTGTGTGTGTGTGTGTGTAAACGATTATATTGTAATAATAATAATAATTCACACCGAGCCGATACTGCGCGGTCTCGGGAATCCCGTCCTCCTCCTCCTCTCTCTCTCTCTCTCTCTCTCTCTCTCTCTCGTGCGCGCGCTCGGCCTCTTTCTGATAGAAAAACCCGTCAATGTCCCATCAGCCCCGGGTCCGCCCTCTATCTGTTTATTTATCTATCTATTTATCCTTTTATAAAGAAGACGCCATTACTGTGCTGTTATATGTTTTTGTTGTTCTTTAGCTGAGACGCTTCGGGCTGCAACATCGGATTAAATAATAATAATAATAATATAATAATAATAAAGAAAACTCCGCAGCAGACGAGCGCGCGCACGCGCGCACACGACACGGCACGCGAGCGAGACAGCCTCGTCCGCGTTGCGCATGCGCAAGGATCCCAATCCGACTCCCATCTCTATCCTCCCCCCTCCCTTCCCTGAAATAACCACGTGGTGTTTAGTAAGCGCGTTAAAGGGAAGTTCGGATCATTTTAGTGACTCGGTTCTTTGAATCACATTCATTAAAATGAACGAATCGTTTTTTTCAGTCATTTACTTCATAATTTCGTTCCTTTGAAAATAAAATGGTGCATTAGCGATAATCAGATCTGCCAACACGTCTACATACACCCACATTAACTACAGGTCCAATAAGAAAAGAAAAGACACTGCAGATCAGGATGAATAATGATGAACACTATGAGTAGCTTCACCTCTCGTATCTTCTGGTCCATGTCCTTCGTTCTTCTGTCAACTGACTCCCATAATTATTTTAACAATAATGTCAAGATTCCGAACAAAACAATCTTTCTGTGTCCTGTGTAATAATCTTAAAGTAAATGAATGAAGATATTGGGGTTTGGGGATGTGTGTTTAACATTGTGTCAGTGAGGAATATACAAATATAACAATGGAGTGAACACATAAAGAGCCCCTGATCACTGGGTGGTCACGTGTCTTCTGACTGATCAGTTTAATCTCTTTAGATTTGAAGAGAATCCCACCCTCACCTTTTAGGTGTTTTTCCAACATGTTATGTATTTTTATTATTAATTATTATTCTTTTTATTACTTTCATTTAAAATATATTCTGGATATTTTTTGACTTTGGCTTTATTAATATTATGTCACATTTTCTATATTTTTTCTCAGTTCTTTATCTACACACACACACAGGACATTTCTCCCCCTGTGCACTGGAAGCATGTAAACACAGATATTTGCTAACACACTGTGACCCGGCTCTTATCACTCTGAGGACACAGAGAGGTGAACAGGAAAACCCCCAATAGAGAGAAGATATGTTTCATAAATCTACAGTTTCACAGGAAACAGAGCCCTGATCTTTACTCATCACTGATGATTGTATTTTTTATTTTAAGGGTTTAGTGTATATAAGGGTTGTGTCCTAAATAAACACAAGATCCTGCTAGAATTCTACCTTTTTATTTATTTATTTCGTTGTGTTTCCGTTTACTCCACCAGATGTCGCCACTGTGTTTGTGTCCTCATCAGTTCCTGTAGCCCTGAGTGTGTTTACTTTAACTTCCCTGTTTGTTTCAGTCTCTTCAGTTTGTTTGTTTTTAGTTGTTAATTTTTCTGTGAAGTCGTTGAGAACATTTGCCAGTTCCTAGGTAAGCCTTTAAGATTTATTCTGAGCTTATAAGGAATTTAGTTTGTTCCCTTTTAAGTAACGGATCTTCGTTTGTTCGGTAATTGTGCTTTTCTGGGACCCAAGTTTGTAATGATATTTTTGCTGTTTTCTGGGTTTTTATGCTTGATTAAAAAGAAAATGGATTTTCCAACATTTTCGAGTTTTTCTCTGCACTTGGGTTTACACGCCCCCTTGTAGCAAACTGCCACAGTTTCCTCGTCTCATGCAGCAAACCCTGATTCAAGCCATGGTGCTTTGTAGATCACTTAAAGTACTTGTGTTGTTGACTAATAGTAGTTCAGGCAGTGAAATACAAACATTCAAGACGTAATATTTTGTCATTTACACATAAAAGCTTAAAGTAATCACCAGTATGAAAAAATAACTTAGTAGTAGTAGTTCACTTAAATGCAAAATAATGAAAACTTCATATTTTATAATCCACTTAAAACCAGATTTGTACTAAAATAAATGGGATTGGAAACTTCCATTTCAGTTTGCTTTATCTGTTGTGAATGAGCACACAATGCTGAACATTTAAATGATGAACATTTTTTTCTTTCATTTTATAGAAACACACAACAAAGCAACGAATATCATTGTGATCATGATGCAGCGTGTTCTGGGAACACTGGTTCATGTTGGAGGAAGACTCCATTTATCACAGGGCATCGTGTATACACACACACACACACACGCACAAACACACGCCTCATGAACATTTCTATGAGGTTCATGCAAGACTGAAGTTTAAACCAGTGGCGGCTGGTGAAAATGTTCTTAAGTGGGGCTGTGGCACAGCAAACAATTTCAGCAAGCGCTGCAATATGATTTATTGAAATGCAGACACAGTTTAAGAACATCTGGTCACGTTTATTCGTTAAAGCATCTCTAAACAGTTAATTTACAAGTCGCAGTTAAATTCTGGATACTTCCATGACTCTGAGGAGAACCATGTACAACCATGGAACTGAACCATGTTCAGTTTTTCTGCCAAAGTTCTCTTCTCAAACGGGCATTGGAGTAGAGATTTTACAGAGTTTTCGTGTCCGGAACTAATTACAACTGAGTCCGCCATTGTCACATAAAAACTTTCTTTCGGCTTCTCCTGTTAGGGGGCGCCACAGCGGCTCCTCCGCACGTTTGATTTAGCACATGTTTTTACGCTGAGAGTGACCGGGGATCAAACCCGGGTCGCAACGGTGAGAGCGCTGCGTCTTAACCACTAAACCACCAGGGGACCTCCGCTATCGTTACATAACATTAATTGGGGGAAAAAATCGCCCATTACAGATTAGAATTGAGGACGCTGATTGGCTAAATGTTATGTCACATCTTGAATATATTTATATATTGAATAGGCATTTGAATAAATTCTACAAAGACCCGCCTCCTTTGGGCGATTTCTCGATTGCCCCTCAGCTGAAATTAAGTGGTGCACACAGAGAGGACATATGGTGATTGTGAAAAAAAATATTTTCCACAGATGATTTTCTAATATATTACATCATACAAATATACATTTAAATAATTTTTATGATTATAATTTTGCGTGTGTGGTTCAGGAAGGGCGGCGCCCTAGCGCCCTCTATTGGCCAGCTGCCACTGGTTTAAACCCGTCTTTTCAGATGAACTTCAACAAGTGTCAACTGAGAAGAAAACTGACTGACTCTCACCTACAGAATCTACTGAGTGTGTCAGTAAATCAGCTGCAGCCTAATTTAGAAAAATCTTTAATTTAATGAGCAGCTTCATGTCTTTCATCTCTCATATAAATGATCAGAGTCGGGGCTTAAACCAGGGTCGACCCTAACAGAGGCTTACACCAGGCAACTCGAGATCGGGAGGCTTGAGGGCAGGAGATTTAAAAAAAACAACTCGGGAAACAGACCTCAAAACATAAAGAAACAAACCACCTACACTGTCACAAAAGGGGAACTTAAACACAGACTAATGGGGCACAGGAGGAAGAGCTGAGAAACTGATGAGGGACTCGGAAACACTCTGGCGACATCTGGTGGCAAAAAATGAGAACTACAAGGAAAACAAAGAAAAAGCCAAGAAGGAACCACCAGATCCTGACAATAAATAGGATTGTTTCTGTTTTTATTTATGTAGATTACAGAGTCGTGCGGAAGCGCATTGCATTCACAAATTCACAACCAGGATCTTATAATTATGACTTAGTATCTCATAATTATGACTTAGTATCTCATAATTATGACTTAGTATCTCATAATTATGACTTAGTATCTTATAATTATGAGATAAGTTTGGGGCTCTGTGGCAGGGGAGCAGTTTAGCGCATAACACCGGATCTGACGTTACTGCATTTTTTGCTCGGAAGCGCCTCATTGTGCAACCATGGAGATGTAGAAGCTATTATATGGTTTAGCTTGATGACTATATATGTTAGTGTTAAGATGGTTCTCACACTGATTCTCTAAACACACTCCTGTTCTTTGTTCAGTGTTTATAGGATCTTTATGATGTGAGTATGTGAGGTCTACAGGAAGTCTTTATCTGGGCTCACACAGCTCCGGTTATTATTGTCTTCTTACCCAATCAGGAACAGTTTTAGCTCAGGTATTTTTCCAGTGTGTGTGTATATATACTTGTCTGTTATCTGCATTGAATTAAAGAAAAGCATATGCGCCATGCTGTGTGCTGTGTGATTCTTCCCTGATCAGAAAAGACACCACGCGCATGGCAGATCGCATGAAAAACCTCTCCAAGAATGAAGTTTTGTTTGGTCATAATAAAAATCTAACATTATATTAGTTTATTTAGCTAATGGACATTTCCTCACTGACCTGCTCCTCCTGATAATTAATTTAGTTACGATAAGTCTTGCTTTAGTTAACAGATACGGGGAAATAACTATTATTATTATTATTATTATTATTATTATTATTATTATATTTTACCATTGACTACTAATATATGTTACACGTTCTGACTGTCCACTTGATGAAAGTTTGTTTTATGTGTAACGTGTAACATATATTAGTAGTCAATGTTAAAATATAATAATAATAATAATAATAATAACCATATAATAGCTTCTACATCTCTATGGTTGCGCAATGCGGCGCTTCCGAGCAAAAAATGCAGTAACGTCAGATCCGGTGTTATGTGTTAAAACGCTCCCCTGCCACAGATCCCCAACTTATCTCATAATTATAAGATACTAAGTCATAATTATGAGATCCTGGCTGTAAATTTTTTTTTTGTGAATGCAATGCGCTTCTGTAGAGTCGTGCTTTCAACACCCGAGTATTTAAAACTGCCTCTTTTCCATGCTAAGCCTCCTGGCAGTGAAGGTCACCCACCTCCCCACTCCCCAAATAAAATGGCTTCACATTTACACTAATTGACCTTGGCAGAAGATAAAATCTTGTGTTTATCATGACTACCAAGTCATCTGCATACGCGTATGGGGGCATTAGCATTTGGAATATTAAAACCAGAGAGATGACTCCTTAACTTGTTTAAAAGAGGTTCAATCACCAGAGAGTACAACATACCTGAGAGGGAACAGCCCTGCCTGATCCCTCTGTACTCTCTAAAAGGAGCACATAAACCACCGTGCCAGTTCTTCAGCTGGGTCAGGTCTCCTTTCTTTGGCAACAGGGTCAAGACGGCTATCCTGCAGCTTGACGGGAGCTAACCACCTTTTACACTCTGCCTTAGAACCTCCAGCACATCCTGCCCTATTACTGCCCAGAATCCCTTAAAGAACTCGACAAGGAGACCATCTATTCCTGGCGTCCGCCCATTCTTCATGCCTTGGAGAGCCTCTTGAAGCTCAGACAGTGACAGCTCTCTGTCCAATTCTCTGGCCACTGACTCTGTGAGCTAAGGCAGGTCTACTTTGGCTTTTTTTTTTGGGGGGGGCTTCAACATGCCCTCGATTTATTGTGGCCTCCAAACGCTGGAGTTCCACTGTCTCTATCACCAGAGCTTCAGAGGGAGGTCGCGCGCTGGACTGACCAATTGGTGGCCACTCTGCAGGACGCTTTGGATGACGCAGACTGGGACATGTTTCGGCGCAGCTCTGATGACGTCAACATGTTTACGGAAGCGGTTGTGGGATTCATCGGGAAACTAACGGATGATACGGTGCAAAAAACCACTATCAGAACGTTTCCCAACCAGAAGCCGTGGGTGGATAAAACCATCCGCGACGCTCTGAAATCCCACTCCGCTGCCTACAACACGGGGCTCGCCACCGGGGACATGGACAAATACAAGGCTGCGTCTTACAGTGTTCGCAGAGCGGTGAAGGATGCAAAGCGGCGCTACGGGAGGAAACTAGAGTCACAGTTCCAACAAGGTGGCTCCAGGCTTCACTAAGCCTGCCACATTGCCACATCCGTTATTGACTAAGGACAATAACGGACTATAAAACACCATCTTCCAGAATGGTGAGTGCGGACGCTTCTCTGGCAGATGAGCTAAACACCTTTTACGCTCGTTTCAAGGCTGCAGCTAACCACGCTAGCGGCGCTAGCGGCACAACCAGCATGCACGCTGAGAGAGCCGGAGAGGTAAACACATTCACCATCTCGGAGCATGACGTGAGGAGGGCATTCAAGAGAGTGAATACCAGGAAGGCAGCAGGACCAGATGGAATCACAGGTCGGGTTCTGAAAGCCTGCGCTGACCAGCTAGCACCGGTGTTCACTGAGATATTCAACCTCTCTCTGGAACAGTCTGTTGTCCCCTCATGCTTCAAACAGTCCACCATTGTCCCTGTCCCGAAGAAACCCCAGCGCGCCTGCCTCAATGACTACCGCCCTGTAGCTCTGACCTCAGTAGTGATGAAGTGCTTTGAGAGACTGGTCAGAGACTTCATCACTGCCTCACTACCGGACACACTGGACCCAATACAGTTTGCGTACCGTCAGAACCGTTCGACTGAGGACGCAATTGCACATCTTCTCCACACTACAATCAGCCACCTGGACCAAAGAAACAGGAATTACACAAAGATGTTGTTCGTGGACTACAGTTCAGCGTTTAACACCATAATTCCCTCCACACTCACCTCTAAGTTGGAGGTCCTGGGACTCAGCCTGCCGCTGTGTCAATGGATCTCAAACTTCCTGACGGACAGACCACAAGCTGTACGGGTGGGAAAACACACCTCATCCACCCTCACCCTCAGCACTGGAGCTCCCCAGGGTTGTGTTCTGAGCCCCCTGCTGTACTCACTGTACACATATGACTGTGTGGCCACTTCCAACTCCACAACCATCATCAAGTTTTCTGATGACACCGTTGTGGTGGGCCGGATCTCCAACAACGACGAGACGACCTACCTACAGGAGGTTAAAAACCTGGAGAGATGGTGCCAGGAGAACAACCTTCTCCTGAACATCAGCAAGACTAAGGAGTTGATCGTGGACTTCAGCACGAAGCAGGAGCGGTCATACCAACCGCTAAACATCTGCGGGACTCCAGTGGAAAGAGTGGACAGTTTCCGGTACCTGGGTGTTCACATCACACAGGACCTGTCTTGGTCCTGTCACATCAACACCCTGGTGAAGAAGGCCCGGCAGCGTCTGTACCATCTGAGACGCTTAAGGGACTTTAAACTACCCTCTCAGGTGCTTAAGACTTTTTACACTTGCACCATTGAGAGCGTTCTGACGGGTAGCATCACTTCCTTTTTTGGGAACAGCACCATGCAGGACAGGCGAGCCCTCCAGAGGGTGGTGCGTTCAGCTGAACGTACCATCCACACTGAGCTCCCTGACCTGCAGGACATCTACGGCACGGACCTAAGCCATCCCAACAATGGACTCTTTTCTCTGTTGCGTTCGGGGAAACGATTCCGCTCCTTGAAGGCGAACACAGAGAGAATGAGGAGGAGCTTCTTCCCGCAGGCCATTCGGTGTTTAAACCAGGAAACACCCAGTATCTAAAAACTGGCCCACTCTCTCCATCATCACCCTTTTTCCCCTGCACAATCACACTTTCGTGCTACGGCACATTATACACTGGACTTGCACAGCACAGTGCACTTTACATTTCATATTTTCTTTTTCATATTTATTTCATATTTTTATATTCTTATTTTTATACCACACCTTACTGCACACGGACACTCATGGACAATCAAAAACCATGCTTAACTTGTTTACTGTTGTTTACTGTTTAACTGCACACTGCCATAAACTTTTTCTGTGTATGTGTATATATATGTATATGTATGTACATATATACATATATATTTATATATCTTTATATCTTATTTATCTGCCTTCTTTTTCTTATTATATTTTTCTTTAAATTTTGTTATTATATTTATAATTTTTATTCTCCTTTTTACCCCATTTTTATTCCCTCATGCCGGACCGTCGTTAAAAGCATTTCACTGCATGTCGTACCCTGTATGTATGTGTATGTGACAAAAATTTTTTTATTTGATTTGATTTGATTTGATCAGAGTTTTTTCCCCTATTGACCTTCATTATCAGCTTTTTTAACCTAAAAATGTCCTGATCTCTAAAAGCTCCTTCTCTTCTAAAGTGCTTTATGTCGCTGACAAACTGCTTGCTTCCTCCTCGACTAATACGTTCTTTTGCCACTTGGTGGTTCTTAAAAACTCTTTAATGTCCTCAGCACTATATAATACATTCAACAGTTCCTCCTGAGAGTCTAGATTAAAAACACGATTCAGACATTGTGTCTTCACTGTCTGATTCGGGTTTGTCCACCTTCACGTCTTTCTTCACCTGCTTCTTCCCCTGTCCCCTACCTCGCTTCTTCCTTTTAGTACCTTTTCCTTTTAGTTCCTTTTGGCACCTTAAACTGGGGCTTTTCGTCCATCTCCACGTCTCCCCATCCTCTTGCACTGGTGTAGTGACTGGTGCCTCCTGGCGACAGCTCTGCACCCCTGTGCCTGCCTCTGCCAGCGCATGCAGCTCCAGAGTCCACTGGGACCTTTTCGGTTTCACAAGGCCACTCTGTCTTTCAGGACAGGGGCGCACAAGATGTCCTAACTGACCACATTTAAAACATTTTATTTCTGAATAGGTGGAGACAAAGATGTTGTAGTCAAACCATCAACTCTAAACTTGAAGACCACATTTAATTTCTCAACAACCTCATTCAGAACCATAAACACCATCTGCCTAAAAGACACCAAGTGCTTAAATAGTGGGGACTTACAACCGAGAGGGATTTTCTTAATGGGGAGACGGTTTTTCTGTATTAAGACAGCTCTTTCACAATCGCCACATCACTTATGAAAGGAGGGACATTTGACAGCAACACAGGGAAAGAACTGCAGGAGAACTGAGTGGAGAAACCAGTACACACTCATTATTTACAACAATTCCTTTTTTGCATCA
>JBCEWE010000176.1:0-21996 GCA_039877035.1 Silurus lanzhouensis
TTTTGTCTAGACATCACAATTCTTCAGCTTCTCGTTTAGTTTTTTATTATTATTATTATTATTATTATTATATTATTATTATTATTATTATCATTAATATTTGCTGTGTTAAACAGACCAAAATGCATTATCCGTGTAGAAAAAACAAGCTCCACAGGGGGCGTTGCTGCTGCACAGCTTTCGGGGGCGGGACGGCGGGCGGTAGATTACCCCACTCAGAGGTAATCTACAGCATCTCCTGCATCTCCAGCATCTTCCTCCATGCTTATATGTGAGCAGAGGCTCGACACCAACAGCCCGAGCCGCGCCGCCGTGTCCTCCGTCCATTTACATCAAGAATTAGTGATATCACAGCAACGGCTGTAGGAGCAAATAAAGACTCGGCGTCAGGACTTTCACCCTCTCTCTCTCTCTCTCTCTCTCTCTCTCTCTCTCTCTCTCTCTCTTGCTCTCTCTCTATGTTACTTAAATGCACTCTTTTTTTTATTCTCCTCTTCTTTTTAAAGACATAAATATTATTTTTGCACACGTTTAGATGAAATTGTATTGTGCACAATAATCTGAATGTTAAAAACTGTGATCAGAGAAAAATAAACCTACAAATAATAAAAACAACACACAAGTCCTGCATTTTTGCAAGAAAAACACAAATAGCGATTACAAAACGATAATAATAATAATAACAATAATAATTATTTACAACTAGAAAAAAGCAACAATATTTCCACTGTCTTACTTCAGTTTCAGTTTTTTTCTTTCTTTCTTTCTTTCTTTCTTTCTTTCTTTCTTTCTTTCTTTCTTTCTTTCTTTCTTTCTTTCTTCTTTCGGTTTTCCTTTTGTTCTTTCATTCATTTTTTGTTCTTTCGTTCATTCTTTATTTCGTTCTTTCTTTCTTTCATTCCTTCTTTCTAAAAAGGACGAATTATAAGAAGTGATAAATTATAAGAAAAAGAGGGAGAGAAAGAAAACCGCAAAATTAGAAGTTAAACAGATAAATCATGAAACTTCAGTTCGTAAAACAGAAATCAGATCAGAAGCATAAAAATAATGTTTACAAAACTACAATAGAAACGTACATAACTTACTTATCTTTAATGGAAATAACCTGCAAAAAATCCCCCCAAATATAAATAGCAGTTAAATGATAATAATAATAAATAATAATAATAATAATAATAAATAAAAATAATAATAATAATAATAATAATAATGATGATGATGATGATGATGAATATTATTATTATTATTATTATTATTATTATTATTAACACCACAATGACAGCAAGAACAAATACAAACTGCAACACCCAACAAATCCCTCAAAAAGACATAGAACAAAAACACAACAACCCACACCAACACATTTCAGTCCCAACAACAACAAGACCTGAATCCACAACAGATCCGCAGAAAAAGTAACAACAAAATATAAGAATGAACAGAACAAACCAAGTACACACAACAACACAACATAAAATATAAAGTAATAATTAAAAGAGGAATAAAAATAAAAAGGCAATGAATGGGGGAATAATTCTAACAAAACAACAACAAAAATATGTATAAAGAACAAACAGCATTAACACCTGCTGTACAACAATGACAACAAAAACATTAACAATCAGTACAACGACCACAAAAACAACAACCGCCAGCTCAAACCACAACATACAACAACCACAACAAACAAGCTCAGCAATAAACATAACAACCACAACAAACAACAACCAGAATATACAAGCAGAACAACTACAATAAAAAACAACCACAACCTTCACTATCAAAACAACATAAACCACTACTGTACAACAACAAACACAACAGCAAAAACATCAACAATGAAAACAACCACAACAATATCCACAAAAACAATCACCGCAAAAAATACACAACTTCCAATCACAACTGCCCCAAACAACAACAATAGCCACAATAACTACCATCACATTAACCAAAATAACAACAACCGCTTCAAACTAAACAAGAACAAAAAACAAAAAAATCACAACATTACCAACAAGTACAATCACAACAACAATTAAAAGTACAACACTAAACACAACAAACAAACAAGCACAGTATCTTCTCCCAAACCGCAACTACCACAGTCACACCAAACCATAACAACTACAACCACAACAATACAAACAGCTACAAACACAACAGCCACCCTTATATCACAATAATCATAACAACCACAACAACAATCTCAACAAACAAACAAGCACCTCCTTTTCTCCCAAACCACAACAATAACCACAACTTCCAATCACAACAACAAAACTCTGTTGTGTAATTCAAATCCGGTGTTGGGTGTGGTGCTGAAACCAGCGCACACTTTGTTCAGCCGCCTTCTTCTTGTTGTGTATTTTTAACAGCGTTATTGTGACGAGCGATTCGGAGGCGTTAATTTGCGGCGTGAAGCAGAAAGCGAGTGGCGTCGGCCTGATTATACCCCCCCCCCCACCCCCCCCCCATGCTCTTCATTCCCAGATCAGAGTGACAATTACAGGCGCCGATTTTTTATCACTCAGCCGAGGTATAAAACTTTACGGCTTTTTATAGATTTTCTCCAGAACCTTCTGAAGCTACACATGCACACAGAGAGAGAGACGTCTCGGACCTACAGACCCTCCTTTATTTATCATGTGCTTCGTTAAGTATTAATAGTAGGCTGTGAATTTCTGTGTAACAATCAGTGTGTAAATCGTTCTACATTTCGTCTGCGCTTTCTGTCATTGAAGTCTTTTGTACTTTCATCTTACAGCAATTTGCAACCATCTTTGTAATAAACTTTAAAAAACAGACAGTTTTTATTTATGTAAAGTAAAACAAAAACGCAAAGTATTTTATCCATTTTTGGTATTTTTAAAGTTGTAGTCTACAAAATTAATTAGTTCTTGAATAGCGTGTTCTGAAAAAAACGCCGGTGCTGTGCTAAGTGTAATTTCTAACACCATCTTATCTAGCTAGCTACATATTATATAGTTAGCTTAATATTTTAGCTTAATATTATCTAGCTAGCTAAATATTATCTATTTAGCTTAATATCTAGCTAGCTAAACATTCTCTATTTAGCTTAATATTATTTAGCTAGCTAAATATTCTCTATTTAGCTTAATATTATTTAGCTAGCTAAAATATTCTCTAGCTAGCTTAATATTATCTAGCTAGCTTAATATTATATAGCTAGCTACATTTGATCTGGTTAGCTTAATATTATCAAGTTAGCTAAATATTATACAAGTACCATGTCAGTAAAATATTTAATATCAGATATACACTATATGGACAAAAAGTTTTGGGACCCCTGACTTTTCCACCCATGTGTGGTATACTGTTGGAGTAGCACACAGTTATATAGAACGTCTTCGGATTTGTTGGCATGGACTTACATGGGTTGGAGTGGAAGATCTCCTGCTGTAGAGCTCTGACCTCAACTCTATTGACCATGATGAATGTGAATGCCGATTGCACCCAGACCTTCTCAACTACATCAGTACCTGACTTCACTAACACCCTTGCGGCTTAAAGAGCACAAATCTCCACAAAATCTAGTGGAACATCTTCCAGAAGAGTGGAGTTTATTATAACAGCAACATGGGAATGTCATTCAGCCTGTTTAAATGGAAAAAAGTATGGACTTTGAATAGAAAAGATTCTGGTATGACCCACTAGTAGAACGTGCTTTTTGAGGAAACATTTCACTTTCAGGGTGTTGTGATGGAACGGAGTTACTATATTTTTGCGATATAATGAGCTGTGTGAACAGAAGCTGCAGATTTTTTTCCCACAGACGTCCCATAACGCAATAATAATGCATCTCTAAATAGCTAAAAAGTTGGACATGATGGAAACTTCAGGGAAATGATATTAATAATAATTCTGCTTCATGACGCTGCTTATTTTTTCTTCGGAAGGTTCATTCTTTCAGTAATTAAAATGGAAGTGTTGTAATATTTAACGCTAATCCAATGGGATGAGTTCCAGCCAGGCGTTTTGGTGCCGGTTTCTCCTCGGCGTATCTCACGGCGCAGAGCACAGCGAGGTGTGTAATGACAGAACGCTCCGTGTTCAGTCACCGTAGCTGAGCTAACACTCCATCCGAGCAGGTGGATCAGACCTTAACTCTCACTTAACCTTCCTGGAAGGACCCATCATTCACTTCCTTAACCTTCGTCTTTAGTTTTTTTTTTCTCTGAGCAAAAAAATGGAACCTCGGCGTCCTTGAGAAGAAAAAAAAAAAGAGTTTTGAGGAACATTTTTTCGCTCTTAGAGAGATGGAGGAAATACAGGCTTATTTTCATAATGCTGTGCACCTCTGATGGACGGCGTGTTCCAACAAAGTGCAAAGTAATAGCACCCTGCATCCATGTCGCATTTTACAGCGTGTTATTCCACTCACCTTAAGCCAGGAGGAATGGAAGCCTCCTCTCGCAAGGCCGTCTCTCTCTCTAGACTTTTATGCTCGAATAAAACAAGGCTGAATTAGTGCAAAGCAGCAAACAACAGATGGCAGACGAGCTTCAGCCTCCGAACGGCGAGTCTCTGGTTGGTTATATAACGGAGACGTGCGGGAGACAGGGGCGTGTCCACAGGAAGCTTCTCACGGCCGCCGATGCTGCATTTTCAATTACGCGCAGCCAGCTGAGCATGTAAATGTGCATAATTTCTCTAATGACGCGCAGGACGTGCGGATTCATGCGGGGCGTTTACTTTGGCGGGCCACCACCAGAGCGTCGGCAGCTCCCTTTCAGGGCAAGCTGATGCATTAAGTTTTCTGGCAGCTGTGATTAATCTCTCCGTTTTCCCTCACATATCTTTTTCTCCATCTCTCAGAGGCGTCTTTGTCTCCTATGTGGTCGGTTACCTCAGCATTGCAAAACACATCTGACGTGATGGCGCTCGGACTGGTAACAGTAATATTCATAGTGGTAATTCTTCAACAACGTCTTTGAGTATAATACACATTTTTACGGAATACGCAAATCACGTCTTCCTGACAATGAATTACTAGGTACCAATCAACTAAATAGGAACTAACTCATTGTGTCACCATTTCATAAGATTAAAGTAAATAAAAAGAGTTCTGTAAATGAAATTTTTTTTTCTTTACAGCTGGGTCCCCAAATTACGCCCCTTGAAACGACCTTCTAAACTATGCTAGAGACATATGTTGAAAATGTAATTTTAAATATATATGTTTTACTAATATCATGTCTGTATTTGGTGATAACAGTTGGCTTCTAAAATAAAATGTCTCTTTGTTGTTAATAGAGGTTGATGCACTGATTGCTAGAACTATTGCTGGAACTATCGATCTTCAAAGAACACACTGATAGTTTTTCCGGTATCCGGGCGGCGTCATTACGAGATCGACCTCTAGAGCAAATCATTATTGCCTCTAGAGTGTTTGTTTTTACACGTGTGACTGCTCGCTGCTCGGAGAGCTTCTTCTTCTTCATCTTTAGGCTTCTTCCATTGCTCCATTGTCCTGTCTGACCTCGTCTTTCAACCTGTCCATCACCACTGCAAACAGGAAAGGCCTCAGAGCCGATCCTTGATGCAGTCCAACCTCCACCTTGAACCAGTCTGTCTTCCTACTGCACACTTCACTGCTATCACACTGTCCTCATGCATGTCCTGCACCACCCTCACATACTTCCTTGACACACCAGACTTCCTCATACAATACCACAACTCCTCTCTCCACCCTGTCGTACACTTTCTCTAAATCCACAAACACACAATGCAACTCCTTCTGATCTTCTCTATACTTCTCCATCAACATTCTCAAAGCAAATAATGCATCTGTGGTGCTCTTCCTCGGCATGAAACCATACTGTTGCTTACAGATGGTCACCTCTTCTCTCAGCCTGGCTTCCACTACTCTTTCCCATAACTTCATGGTGTGACTGATCAACTTAATTCCCTGTAGTTACTGCAGGTCTGCACATCTCCCTTATTCTTAAAGATCAGTACCAGCACACTCCTTCTCCATTCTTCAAGAATCCTCTCACCTTCCAGAATTTTGTTGAACAATCTCCACTGCCATCTCTCCTAAACATCTCTATGCTTCTACTGGTATGTCATCTGGCCCAACCGACTTTCCACTTTTCATCTTTTTAATCTTTGTTCTCACTTCTTTCTTACTGATCCTATCTACTTCCTGCTTCATCATCTCCACACTATCCAACCTTCTCTCTCTCTCTCATTTTCCTCATTCATCTGCTGCTTAAATACTCCCTCCACCTTCTCAACACACTCTCCTCACTAGTCAACACATTTCCATCTCCATCCTTTACTGCTTTAACTTGCAGCACATCCATCCCAGCTCGGTTCCTCTGCCTGGCCAATCGAAATGTGCTGTTCAAAAAAGCAGCACATCTTATGCACAGGTTTCCTTTTGTCCATATAGAGTAAATATAAAATCTATATTTAATGGGCAGCCTGCAAACAAACGATGATCTCCACAGAATTTCAGAGAATTTTCTTTTCTTTTTTTACTTTTGATAAAATATAGAGAAATCAGGCTGAAAGATCGCAGTGCCACTCGAACGAGACGTGTAGCATGCTCACGTTATCATAGCGAAAGGGACACAGATCTAGAAAACTTCAGCGTTTAGTGACGGCATATGTATTGAGAAATGACTTTCCAATCTGTGCACTCAGCTCACGGCTCAGAGCGAACGCCACGGCGCTGCTCCGTGCAATATGCTGCTCGACAGGAGCGAAGCCAATTCCATAAGGCTTTGCTTCTCCACACGGAACAACGACTCGAGACTTAACTTTTTTTCGCGTTCTTTATCGCAGGATAAGTTCACGAATACATGGCAGGTTACGAAAGACGGTCGTGGGTGTCATTTGAAGTCATGATTACATATTGGGCAGTATAGTGTGTAGTTATTTTGTTTTTTTTATTGGCGAAACGTTTTATTTTTTTATGTTTATATTTATTCCATATATAAATATTTTATTGTTACAAGTAAAAAAAAACCAAAAAACAATGCAGTATGAAGAATATTTTTTTTACTTATTAAAAATAAAAACAAAAGCAGAAAAATCGTTTACAACATAAGTGTGACCGTAAAATCAGGGGATACATTTTTGCAAAAAAAAAACTTCAATTAGAAATTTGTAAAATAATTGATACAAGTGGTTTCTGTTGCTTTCTTTTTATTATTTATATATATTTCATATATATTATTATTATTTGTAGTGTGCATACTGTTATATCTGAGGTGCCAAGATTTACAGTTGATCTGTAGCATCTTTGACCCTTAGCTACAATAAGATACCACCAAATTTTATTAAGACAAAAACGTAGATGAATGAAATGCAGCAGAATAATCCGAAGGAGAATTGAAGCAGGATGTACGTACACGTTTGCGCTAGCTTCAGATAAATTCGCAAGCCTTGCTCTAAGTGGGTGACTTAGGCGTCATTGGCCTTCAAAAAAAGATGGAGTCTGACCTCAGTAACTTGGAACAGACCTTGCTAATCGTAATTGGTTCTTTCTTACCTCTTCCGTAATCCGATTTTTGTTTATTTTTTGTTTTGCTCAATAGTCTGCCTGTGTCTGATGTTTATCTGATCGATCCCATTCCATAGCTGCAAATATGTACCATCTTCTCTTCTGCCTCCAGGAACTTATTATCGGTTTCTTTTTAAAGAGAAGACTGTTGATTTACGAGGCGTTAGTGCGTGTTCGCTATAAACTTTTACCTTGTGATGATTTACGATCCAAACACATTAGTCTAATGCAGTCATTCAGCCGGGAAAAGCTCACTGAGGTACACTCATCACACGGAGCATCTCAGATCTTCTTCCCTCCATGCACTTAACGCTAGGCATCTAAAATCTAAAAGCTCGGTCTCAATCGGAAAATTCGAACAGCGTTTAATGGGACACGTGAATATTGTTTTTCTGACGAACTACAGAGCGTCCACTGTTGTACATAACAGGGCTCTAAATATGCTTAATGATGCGTTTTCAAGGTTCGAGTTGACTTTATTTGGTTGAACATTTTGAGAATGTTCTGAGAAAATACAAAAGAGAAAAGCTCTATTATTATTCTGCATGATTCACGAGAAAAATGATAAATTCTTGTTTTTTCATTCACAACAAGACACTGACATTTGTAAACCTTTGAATGTGTGAATATGTAAAAAAAAATTATGTTTCAATATATCATTGAAAAATTCTCCCTGAGCATGAAGAACTGCTTTACACACTCTCAGCATCTGGACACTTCGTTTCCTTTAAACATTCAGCTGAAATGATGTTGGAGATTTTTTTCTTGTGATGCAGTTCAGTAGGATTGAGGTGCGGTGACTGGGCAGGTCGTTCCATGATTAATATCACTCCAGATGACTGTTTACTCTCCAAAAAATGCTAACAGAACTCGGACTTACGCTTCATCTTATCTTGTTGTTGTACGGTGAAGTCGGTTCCAATGAGCCCCAGTCCAGATGGAATCACATGGTGTTGAAGTATGGAATGGGAGCCATGTCGGTTTAGGATTCCTTTCATTTTCTGGGACTTTCCCTGCTCCAAAACAAACCCAAACCATTTAGGTTCCACATCTTTCCACAGAACTTTCTTCCAGACATTCATTTTTGCCTTTTACTGAGTTTGTCGCATAAAAACAAAAGCAACATGCATGTGTCAAGTATTAATGAAAACTTCAGTCTCCAGCAGAGGTGCCAAAATTCTAGGATCAGCTGTAGCTTTTACAATTTTGCTCTTTATTTCAACAGCTATACCTGCAGTCTGAGAACCCGAGGATTTGTATAACAAAAAAAAAAAAGTGTGTTGAATTCCTGCTTTAAAAATACTATAGCTATAAGATATGATATGTAGATCCTCCTCTTTTGCTATCCTGATAGCTGCTATAATTCAGCCAGCATCCAAGCGAAACGATCCGAGTTTGTAACCCATATCATAAAATCCTAAGTTTTTAAGTCGATTTTCGGAAACTCTGATTGTTTCTCTTTGCTAATTGTAGAGAGGAAGTTGGCGGTCCAACTTTTAGGAAATCAAAGCGGAAATCATTTGGCGGGTGATGATAAAGAAAAAAAAATGTTGTGACTTTGTGATACACCGAGATAGGATAACGTTTTTTTCTTCTTCCCAAAACGGTGATAAAAATGAATAAAGAGTTGGCGCACCAGTTCAAAAGATGATAAATACCATTTGGGGTTTCTCTTCTTTAGCACGATAAGAGATTAGAATATTAGCATAAACACGCCAAATTTCTCCCTCATATCCCTCGCAGCAGAATGCTATCTCTTCATCTCTTCAGCACGAATATCCGCTCCATTAACAAGCTATTCATCCACCGTATATATTGGCACTGTGCTGAATAGGAGTGAGGCACGGTGAAAAGTGATTGCTCTTCTCTTTTTTTTTTTCCGGCGTGAATACGAGCGCTTCCAAATGAAGTCAAATCTTATTCAGAGCTGTGTAGCATCGACGCTCCTGTACAGAGCGCAATCAGATCGATGCCTGGATTAGGACGTCTGCCATAAGACTCACTATCTGTTTTTTTGCAGGGTGGGTCCGTGTAAACATTTATTTTAATCAAGAAGTTCTTTTGGACTGAACCACTTCCTACATCAGTGATTTCAATGCAATCGTTTGTATATTTCTTTTTATCCATTTATGGTTATAGTTTGGATGTGATTTTCACTATTTCACATTAAGTCCCCATTAGCTTTACTCTTCTAAAAAAGATGTTCCACTAGATGTTGGAGTTGCTTGTGGAGATTCATTCAGCCACAAGTGTGTGGGTAAAGTCAGGTGCTGATGTAGGTGAAGTGAGAACACAATACAATACAAGTCAAAAATAAGACTACAATTTATTATGCTATATTATAAATGTTTATTGCAGTACGAACACAATCAACCCAAAATCATACTTATGACATGTCAGAGATGATCTGAAAATCAGTGCCAAAATGATCA
The DNA here is from genome assembly GCA_039877035.1 of Silurus lanzhouensis. Lineage (NCBI taxonomy): Eukaryota > Metazoa > Chordata > Actinopteri > Siluriformes > Siluridae > Silurus > Silurus lanzhouensis. Next base: position 9,967 of record JBCEWE010000176.1, read on the forward strand.
GTATTTATTTAATATACACTCGGCCTCTCCTGGGCTTTACCACATTACCATTAGCTTTGGAAATTTCCAAAAAATCACTCTTCCCCAATTGTGGAAATCACCTGAACTTTGGGGCTCCCCAATTCCCACTGTATTCCAGTAGGGTGCTGGTCAGAGCTCTACAGCAGAAGATCTCCCACTACAACCCATGTAAAGCATATCTTCATGAAGCTGGCTTTGTGTACAGGGACATTGTCATGCTGGAACAGGTTTGGGTCTCCTTGTTCAAATGAAGGTAAAATGTCATGCGTTTTCATGTCAGGTGTCCCAGATCTCCATGCAGTGTAGATGCGTTTGAACAACGGCCACAAAGTGCAATGTGTTGAGGACGAAAGTTTTCTCCGGCAATGCACATTTTGATACGCTGCCACACAACTTCCTGTCGGCCGACATCAGCTGCGCAGCTCCAGTGAAGAACCGAGGAACCCCACGTCATACATGAACCCTTTTTCTTTGTGAATTTTCTTTCAAAAACGCGCCTTTTCTTCACCTTCTCCTAAACGTATAGGGAAAAAGGAAAGCAAGATTGATTCAGCACAAAAACACGCAATCAAACACCACTCCGGGCTGTGTGTGTTCCTAATCAGCATCCCGATGGTGCGGAAAATGAAAAGTCAGGTGACACAAGGAAAAATGCCGCAGGAGTCAGAATCTCTTTTCCTCGTTTTTTTTCTTTCCTTTCATCTCAGTCATCGCAGCCCTAACTTCACACTGAAAAGATAATGTTTAATCTTTTAAAGTGTAATCTGTTTTATTTATTTATTTATTTATTTCCCCAGTCTGTGATTACGAGCAGCCCAGCTGTGCCTGCTTTCTTATTCATACAGTGAATTCCCATGACTTGTTTTACAGTTTCTGTAGCAAGGCTGAGGCGATAAACAAACCCGCGCCGCTGTCGCTCAGCCGTCGGTTCCCGTCTCGGCGTGCAGAGGTCGGGAATGTTTTCTGCATCACCTCCGCTAATCTGATCCGACGCTCAACGGGAGGGGAGGCCGACACAAGATGCTCCTCTTGAGCGAAGTTATAAAACGAATTATTTACTTCGAGGACTCAGACAGTGATTGATTAAGTCACGCTGATACTCTGTGTGTAAACGTGTGCCATTAATCTGTTTGTTGGCGAAAAGGCAAAAATGTAGAAACGCAGAGTAGGGGATTTAATTGCACTCAAGGCATTATGAATTCAGCGCTTTGCTTCAAGACAAACCGCAATTCAAGATGCTTACAGTTACGTCTAACTAACAGCCTAACAGGTGAGGGTTAAGGGCCCAACAGCAGGAGGTGGAGCTGGGATTTAAACTTCCCATCCAGAGTCAAACCAAGTTATCACCCCTCAGTCTCTCAGTGTCTCTCAGCTACCACCTTTCAGTCTCCTCTTAATGTCTCTTAGCCACTACCCCTCAGTCTTCTCTCAGTGTCTCTCAGCTACTACCCCTCAGTCTCCTCTCAGTGTCTCTCAGCTACTATCCCTCAGTCTCCTCTCAGTCTCTCTCAGCTACTACCCCTCAGTCTCCTCTCAGTGTCTCTCAGCTACCAACTCTCAGTCTCCTCTCAGTGTCTCTCAGCTACTACCCCTCAGTCTCCTCTCAGTGTCTCTCACCTACCAACTCTCAGTATCCTCTCAGTGTCTCTCAGCTACCACCTCTCAGTCTCCGCTCAGTGTCTCTCAGCTACTACCCCTCAGTCTCCTCTCAGTGTCTCTCACCTACCAACTCTCAGTCTCCTCTCAGTGTCTCTCAGCTACCACCTCTCAGTCTCCGCTCAGTGTCTCTCAGCTACCACCTCTCAGTCTCCTCTCAGTGTCTCTCAGCTTCCACCTCTCAGTTTTCACTCAGTCTCCTCTCAGTGTCTCTCAGCTACTACCCCTCAGTCTCCTCTCAGTGTCTCTCACCTACCACCTCTGTGTCTCTCAGCTACCACCTCTCAGTCTCCTCTCAGTGACTCTCATCTACTACCCCTCAGTCTCCTCTTAGTGTCTCTCACCTACCACCTCTCGGTCTCCTCTCAGTGTCTCTCAGCTACCACCTCTCAGTCTCCTCTCAGTCTCCTTTCAGTGTCTCTCAGCTACTACCCCTCAGTCTCCTCTCAGTGTCTCTCACCTACCACCTCTCAGTCTCCTCTCAGTGTCTTTCAGCTACCACTTCTCAGTCTCCTCTCAGTGTCTCTCAGCTACCACCTCTGTCTCCTCTCAGTCTCCTCTCAGTGTCTCTCAGCTTCCACCTCTCAGTTTTCACTCAGTCTCCTCCCAGTGTCTTTCAGCTACTACCTCTCTGTCTCCTCTCAGTGTCTCTTAGCTACCACCTCTCAGTCTCCACTCAGTCTCCTTCCAGTGTCTCTCAGCTACCACTTCACAGTCTTCTCTCAGTCTCCTTCCAGTGTCTATCAGCTACCACCTCTCAGTCTTCTCTCAGTCTCCTCTCAGTGTCTCAGCTACCATCTCTCAGTCTCCTCTCAGTGTCTCTCAGCTTCCACCGCTCAGTCTCCTCTCAGTGTATCTCAGCTACCACCTCTCAGTCTCCTCTCAGTATATTAGTGTCTTTCAGCTACTACCTCTCAGTCTCCTCTCAGCGTCTCTCAGTTACCACCTCTCAGTCTCCACTCAGTCTCCTTCCTGTGTCTCTCAGCTACCACTTCACAGTCTTCTCTCAGTCTCCTTCCAGTGTCTATCAGCTACCACCTCTCTGTCTCCTCCCAGTCTCCTCTCAGTGTCTCTTAGCTACCACCTCTCAGTCTCCACTCAGTCTCCTTCCTGTGTCTCTCAGCTACCACTTCACAGTCTTCTCTCAGTCTCCTTCCAGTGTCTATCAGCTACCACCTCTCAGTCTTCTCTCAGTCTCCTCTCAGTGTCTCAGCTACCATCTCTCAGTCTCCTCTCAGTGTCTCTCAGCTTCCACCGCTCAGTCTCCTCTCAGTGTATCTCAGCTACCACCTCTCAGTCTCCTCTCAGTATATTAGTGTCTTTCAGCTACTACCTCTCAGTCTCCTCTCAGCGTCTCTCAGTTACCACCTCTCAGCCTCAGGGTTTTTAGATGCCGAATGTGTGTGTGGGGGGTAAAACTTTAGTCTGAATGGTACAGCTGTGGATGAAAAAAGTGACAGACATCATTGTGAGATCAAAAACTTTTATTCTATAAAGAAGAAAACACAGGGTTGTGCCATTACAGGTTAATTATTCACATTGTATTGAGTTGAATTAACATGTTAATGTATGATCTAAATGAAAGGTGGTGTTTAACAGTGAGGCAAAAATGCAGCCAGTGAAATCCCCGGCTTCATGTAGAATAATGTACACAATGTAGTGAAGAGAGAATTTGTTTCTCTAAAGACAGGGAGAGAAAACAGTGTTAAAGCACTCTAATGTAGTTGAGTGCGCTCATATCTCATAAAACCAAAGCTCTTATAACCCCAACGCTTATTAATTACATGAGGAGGACGTGGAGGACGAGGAGGACGAGGGTGACGCCATGTCTGGAAGAAATGAGAACATTAGTCTCTGAAACGGTCTACAATGACTTCATGCTGTTCTTAAGGAATTTTTTCTCCTGACCAGTGGAATGGACTCACTTTTTTCTTCTTTATATATTGGACTACTTTAGGTGATTATAATATTGTTCATCTATTATTATTATTATTATTATTATTATTATTATTATTATTATTATTATTATATAATATATAATAATATATTATGATAATTATGGTCTTTTAAATATTAAAAATAAAGAATATATCATTATTTAAAATCTTCCATCAATGCAGTACAAATGTTTGGATGCTATTAGTAATAATATAAAAGTAATAAATGTAAAATGATCATATACAATTTTTCAGTGCTATAGTTTTAATTATACATACAATTGATCTTTTTATTGATTAACAGCTACACAATTTTAATAAAAAAATCTTTATAATTGTGTACCTCTAATCTATATATATATATATATATATATATATATATATATATATATATATATATATATATATATACTGTGTATATATATATTTTTATAGTCACCCTGCAGAAGTTCAATATGAGGGGTTTGGCTTGTGCAGCTCGCATGATTGCAGCATGTTTTAATTGCAGTTCAGTGACAATGTTAGCGGATTTCTACACCACCACTGCTATTACACTGTCGCTAACGGCACAGCTAAAAAAAAGAGGCCATTGATTCTGATTATACATTACCTTTCGCGCCTTTGTTTTGGCGTAGTTACACAACTCCTTATCCTTATCATTATCCACCAAGCATCCATTCCCTGGCCACTTTTTGACAACAACCACCATCATCCTCTTCAGATTTACACTCAGGGGATGTTCCAGCGTGTGGATCTGAAATGGAAAAGGGTTGTTACGAAGTTGATTTGAAACAAAAGCTGGCCGTTCTTTTTATTAGCTTCTTGTAAATAAATTCCTGTGATTGTGTTTATTTTCCTATGTACTCTGAACACATGCACTTTCTCCGGCGTGAGGAACGCCGATAGCAAACAAACCTTTTCGATCCCGAAACGCTCCAAATGAAAACATCAGTATTTGGCCCCCTTTTTGTCGCCTCAGCATTTATTTTTATTACTTTTTGTAATGACTTTCTGGGCGACCCCGAGCTCTGATAGATGTGCTATCAAACACCAGGTCTAAGAGCTACTTAGAGCTTCCTATTAAAGCCTCGCCATTTTTCAGAGCAGAGCTTCCACCTCTCATTCACCAGAGAGACGATTCCCTTCGAGGGCTCGGTGTTTTACACTCTTCTTCTTCACTTTTTTTTGCTAAATTATTACCAAAAACTTAAGACTTGTTTGTCTGCAGACTCTGTGGAATGATTGAACCAATAAGAAAAAACAACTAGCAGCAACAAGCAACAATATTGTGAAAGTTCATTAAATATTATTGTAATTTATTCATACTTCACTGTTACTGTTGATTATTTTACAATAGTAGCGTGCACTAATGTATTATTTGTGTATGTTTGTATATATATATATATATATCACTCAACTCGCTCAATGTTTTCTGACCAGTCAGAATTGAGAATTCTCTGGAACTGGGGTGTAAATCCTATTGTCCTACTGACCCCCATTAAAAATACCATCAGCAAAAAATATTTATTTATAGATAGAAGTAATTTTATGTGTCCAAACAGAAACCAAGAATCGTATGTAAAATGCAATTGTGTATTAAACAAACTTCACTACTGGAACATCACATTGCTTAAGTACGTGTAAGGAAACAAAAAGACATCATTTATTTTATTTATTTTTTCAGAAATGATATTATTGCCAATTTGAACTCAGAAAAAAGACTCGATAACGCCCAAGAGACACTTTGCTTCTGTGTCCAATGTCAGGACTGCAGGAAATGCTAACACGTCATTCTCATAAGAGGATTGGCTGAGAAACATTCAGGCCTAGCAAAAACAGGGCAAGGTCAAGCTACGCACAAATTGCTTTTTAAAGCACCCATCTGTGTTGAGCTGCCAGTGTGGGCTTGTATGATAACACTTACCTCACCACTGCATGTTTTTTTGGAAGATTTCAGTGTAACGTCTGTTTTTTGTTTCCGGGCGATCTCGAGATCTCATGAAGGAGCACTGAAATACGTCGAAAATGCAGTAAAAAGTTCAGAACTGCCGTGTACTGAGTAAGGGCGCACCATTAGGGTATGGTTTTTAAGCTGTCAGTCTGGTACCATTTGGAGGCAAACAGTGCTTTTTTTGCATTATAATAAAAGCTTAGTCTCTTTAAGCCAATTTAAACAAAACTATAAAATATCAGACGTAATAACTATTTTATTGAAATACAGACAGATGGGTGTCACTTTCGCATGTATTCCGTAGTCCTTATAAAATTAGGCAGTTTGCTGATGCAAAATAATACTACAAAATGTTATTGGGTATTCTTTAATGTTTCTTTTAAACATTAAAGTGGAAAGACTTGTACTTACCAAGTACTGATATGAAGAATTAAGTTGTAAATGTTTTATATGTAGTATATAAACTCTGGAGATTATACATTTTCTGATGATAACCAAAACAATTTGGTATAATTTCTAATCTTTTTACTAACACCGTAGGAAAGAAAGGGAAGGTGCTTTTACTTGTCACGTGTACATTATAGCACAGTGAAATTCTATCTTGCATATCCCAGCAATGTGATGAAGCTGAGGTGAGAGCGTAGTGGCCAGCCATGTTACAGCTCAGAGGGTTAAGGGCCTTACTCAAGGGCCCAAGAGTGGCAGCTTGGTGATACTGGAGCTTGAAACCCTGGCCTTCTGGTCAGGAGTGCAGAGACTTAAACACTGAGCTCCCACTTCCCCTTAGGAGTAAGGTACCCCCGAGGTACCCCATATGCCACAAGTTTTCTCAAACAGCACACTTTCGGTTTTCTTTGTCAGCCCATACATTTTATGTTTCAGAGTCTGTATTCTCAATGCTGGTCATCGCGACAATTGTGTAATAACATATCATGTAATACTTGGACTACCAGTATTTTATTTCCGACAATCCATGATGCAGCAATCAAGTCTTTTACTTAATCCACGATTTATTTTACTTAATGCACGATTTCTGAGCGGCCAATCAGTTTTTCATTTCACTGCAAGTTAAATTCTGCATATAACTATGTTTGTGACAAATAAAACATCTTAAATCTTGAGTCTACAACATTGACAAGTCTTAAGTGTAAACATCGGTGAACTGCTAAGAATTATCACTCAACAATAGAGAAAAAGAGAAGCCATCTTTATCCCCCAACATAAGCAAGCAACCCATCAACATGCAAATTTAAAATGGCTGACAGTTGCGTAGGTGTTTTGAATATTAACCCAATATTAACCCATGAATCTCCGCGACCCTCCACCCCCATCAAGTCTTGTCTTGACTGAGTGCCCTGTCAAACCCCATGACCAGAACTCTAGCTCGTGGCTCAGATCTTCTCTTACTTGTAGAATGCCAGAGATTAAACATAAATGACTAACACCTTCCCCTGGAGTGCTGTCTTTGGCAAGGCTGAGGGCAAATGAATGTTCTCGCTCCTCGTAATCAGGCACAGTATGTTATATTTTCACTTGAAATAGAAATAAGCAGCTTGGCGGAGAGCCTATTTTATAATAGGTATTAAAAAAAGGAAGTCGTTTGTGTAGCACTTACGGACCTTTATTACAAGATGGGCTTTTATTAATGCTAATTATTGTACAATTAGCTGAATGGGATTAGCATGAGATGTGCTGTGGACTATTTCAATAAAAGCAGGTAAAATACATTTTCCCGTGAACAAGCGTCGTGTGAGTTGTGGTTTAAAGTGGTCTTGAAGATGCGTCGCTTGCTCGAATGGTTGCTGATCACAGAGAGGAAGAATGGTGTATTATTCAGACTGAAATCCCTAGCTCCCACAGAATTCCCATCTTCGTGTGGGAATGGTTTAACAACACAAAACAGTGATTCAGCTCTTTGTCAAGGCCGCTGCTGTTTTCTCCAAGGTGTCTGATTTGCTTTAACCGAGGCTCTTGCAATGATCCGCGATGGAATGGCATCCTCACACAGAATACAACTCCTTGTTTTGCTGTCCACTCTCAGATCCTGGCATGAATAATTCAGATGTACTAAGATTCAAGCTTCGAAGTTTGGACCCCCGACTACGAAGTGGTATCAAAAACTTTCAAGACCAAGAAAGTACTTTATTTATCTATACAGCACTATCAGCATTCCTGAGACTTCTGAAATGTGTCTTGGGAGTCTTTTTTTCGAAGCGTGTCAAGCACTTTCTGCGATTCGCACTGGATCTTTGCAATGGTGTCAAAACAGCGACCTTTGAGCTGATCTTCATCTTTGGGAAGAGGGCAAAGTCTGCAGGAGCTGACTCTGGCGAGTAGGGTGATGTGGAAAGGAGATCATGTTGTTTTCAGCAAGAAACTCACTTCTGAGATGAGCTCGGTGACACAGTCCACACGTGGTCAGAATAGCAGATGTGGTTAATGCACGTGTTCAGAATAGCATCAGTTGCAAAGCCCCCAAAATGCTTCCTGTGACTGTGCGTGCAGCCTTGTGCTGTCATCTGTTGGTGTGTTACAAAATTTTTTAATCCACCTCATATGTTGTATGAGTAAATCCCGAAAACTGCACCTTCAGAGAAGGCAGCGGACCAGACGAGTTACCCAGGGAAAGATTTGTTCTGATAGTAATTACTTTGACCCTTAAATGATCAGTTTTATGGTTCTTTGGTAGTTTTTTTTGGGTTTATTTGTTTCTGTTGTTTTTCTGTTGCTTGACTTGCCTAAAAGCCATCTTGTTCTACGTGACTGGAATATTCAGACCAGCCAAAGCCGATTAGGGAGCATCCTTCCCACATGGTAAGAACAATTTTGGCCCTGCGACAAGAATACTTATCCAACATTGACATGCTCTGTTTGACTCAATCTCCTGCCCCAATCCCAGCTAAGATTACTCTTAGTGCACCAGCGGTTGGTTCAGAGGTCACCCGTGTAATCAGGTCATTACAGACACCAACAGATTGCTGCTCCTTCAAGTGGGCTTTAGATAAGCTTAAGTAAAATAGCAGGCAGATCAGAGCATCACATTTATAGAGAGAATGGACTGCTTTATTTGGACACAAAAAGACTCAAGAAAGGAGGGCAAGAAATCAAGATTATGCTTTATTTGGGTAAACGTGACCTGGACCAGCAGTGCACTTCACAGAAGGCCACCGCAGAGTAAAGCAGCGGTTATTTCTGCGAACATACCGACGAAACACGGCCGCCTTGGTCTCTGTGTCTCTCTGTGGAGAACATATTGCATATAACAGAACCGGCTTCACTAATGACTACAGCTCTCCAGGGATTCCTCCTTAACCTCCCCACTGTCTAATTGCCTCCATTACCCCTAGTCCCATGAGGGAGGGGTGCATGTTCAGAACAGAGAGACTCCATGTGGGGCTGCGTTTCTGCTCTTAAGCTCTCTTTCATCTCTGCGTGTTACTCATTTGTTATAGTAACATATGGTCTGATTTAAGCTTTGTTTGAAATTGATTAGTATTTCAGGCTTGCTGGAAGCTCAGAAAAAAGCTTGCCGTGAATAACACAAAGCGAGAAGAGCTAATTTTATCCCACAGGTACGTTATGCAGGAGAGTGAATCTGCATGGCCTCTGGGTCATTTATGCACAAAGTTGCATAACTGCAAAGCCGAAACCTGTGCTCTGGGGTACTTCCTGGCTGGAAACCAGTAGGATCAGACAGCATCTGTCAAAATGTGTGGCTGCTCCTTCGGGGCAGGGCCTTCACAAACAGGTGGGAACCAGGTACTGAAATGTTGAGCCCATCTGCTTGCTTATTCACCATACTCCTCATTGTGCACCCAACCTCACTTTAGTGTTATAGTGTGGAGCATTGAGCATGAGTGGGCGATATGATAATATACTTCTGGGAATACTAGTAGTTCAATACTAGTATTTAACATTAAATTATTACAAGATTCAAATAATTAATAGTATCATTATACTGGTTTCACTCACATCGCAGGTTACTATACTTGAAGAAGAGCGCTGAATGTTTGTAACCTACAATTCAGTTTGATTTGTATAGCGCTAATAACAATGGACAATGTCCCAAAGCAGCTTTACAGAGATAAGGAGTTTTTAAAGTCGTAAGTCCAAGTTTAGTGCCTATAGTTGCCTTTGTCCAGGGCAACTTACGACTTTCATTTTCAACAACTGAGCAGTTAGGGGTTAACGTCCTTGCTCAAGGCCCAGCAGTGGCAACTTATTAGTGCTTAGATTTGAACATCATTGAGCCTCAGTCTCAGAAAATCACCCCAAGATGGTAGGAGGAAGGAGGCTTGAGAGGAACCAGACTCAAAAGGGATCCCATCCTCATTTGGGTGGCACAGAATGTCCATTCATTTAATTTCCTTCATTGTTGATGAAGTGATCGGCTCTTAATGCAAAACTTCTCCATGCAAACTTCTAACCAAAACATTGTAGCAGACTGTTGATATTAATTACAGTCCTCAAAGTTCTTGAGTTGCTCTGTAACTTCATGTATCTTCAGGCTGTGGAACCAACAGGCAGAAATGACATTCTTCCACCATAGGGCATGGATGCTATGGATTGATATTGGAATGTTCAAACAACAAACAATTGGTCGGAAGTTTTTTTTAGTAAAACCAGGAACTTATACAGGAACTATATGGCAAATATACACAACTGAGTTCCTCCTAGTTGAGTCCAGTTCCAGCCAGTGAGTAAAGGTTAGGGTGGCCCTGTTACTAATTCTGCCCCATTTGGTTTGGACCACTGAATCAACCACATACTGATGTAGTGACATTTAAGAAAATATAAAAGGCCACATAAAGATCAGCATTCCTGCCCTTTAATATAACAACCAGATTAAGAATTGTGAGTATTCTGAAGATGTGGGAAAGTATTAGAATGGTGAGGTTTGTGAAGTGACCAGGAAAGTGTAATCTCCATTCTGTCACTCACTTTGTGTTGAATTTGTGATTCTTGACAGACACATTTTATGAGTGCCTTCCAGTGTAGTACAGTCTGTTTGACAGCTTCTCTATCTGCAGTGAGTTTGCAAGGCAAGTCCTATGTCTGCATGCCAAACAATGCCGCTCACCCAGCAATGGGACGAAAAACCCGGACTGGCTGGCAACACATCAATCACAGCTGCTGATAAAATCCCACGTAAAAATCTGAACGTGCCAAATATAACCCTATAATCAGATCCTCAAGGTCAGTTTATAGGTTTTACAGGGACGACAGCCTTAAGATTTGCACCAGAAAGCTGAAATTTGGCCTACAGGCCAGAGCTAAAGGTCGCAGCTACATGGGATTTGCTAACTACAAAGATTAATATTGATAGGAAGTGGTATTCAGGGATGGGGCATGTTTTCTGTTTTGCATTTCTTCCCATGAACTGTACAAAAATTGAACCATACCGTGACTTAAAAACCGAGGTATGTACCGAACTGCGAAGTTTGTGTACCGTTATGCCCCGAAAGTTTTTTTTTTTTTTTGGTTTGGAACCTTGCTTGTGGTTTTTCTTTTTTATAGCTATACCTTGGTTGATGCTTCCTGCCTGTTTTTTGCTAAATACTATGATTAGGCATCTGGTACCCACTCTGTTTAACCACATGCTAAATTTCTGGCTCTTTATACCGTTATACAATTAACTTAACATGGTTATCAAGACCTTTGTCATTGATGTGGTTGCAGCTACTATGAGTGGTTAGCCTGAGTTAGCTGTATAGTGAGTTGATATATCAAGGTATACCAGAGGGTTGCGAGTTTAAATCCCTGCACCACCATGCTGGTACTGCTGGTCCTCTGAACGCCCTCAACAGTTCAGGGTATAAAAAATGGCTTAGGGCATCTGCCAAGTTCCATAAAGGTAAATGAGGTTCTTTCAAGAGCATGCCACTTGAGTTTTCGGAGCTTTCTTCTCTTTCCTGTAACATTTCATTCCGCAATGTTTGACTTAATTGTCCTTGATAGTGCCATGTGATATGTTTTCTTGCTTAAAATTTAATTAAAATTGAGTTAAAAGGGGGAAGCTGAAGTAAATTTGGGACGGTCAGGAGAATTTCTCACAATTTAATGTAGAAAGGGCTAAAACGTAGCTGCACCGCAAGTGGATATCTGGATAGAGATGACCAAAATGTGTCTTTTTGCATTTTCACACTAAAGTAACAACTACTGTGTAGAGAATACAAGATTAAAACTCTGCCTGCATTAGATAAAAAAATAAAAAAAATCCAACTACAATTCAACTACAATTCAACTAGAAACTCCAGCTAGAATTCATCTAGATCTTTAGCAGCTGAGCTGCTATTCTTTGGTCATTTATATACTGGTTAGCTATTAAACAAAGCTAAATTAGCATATTTTTTTTTTACAACAAATAAAGCTATAAGGCAATTTAAAAATTATTTTTTTAGCTTGGAAACAGACATTGCTCACTTTTTTCTTCAGCATTTCATTTACTAATCTTTTTTATATAAT
>JBCEWE010000176.1:24787-49188 GCA_039877035.1 Silurus lanzhouensis
ACACACACACACACACACACACACACACACACACACACACACACCACACACACACACACACTACTAAAGACTAAAGCTTTGTTTAACTGAGCAGATAGATTTATAATACACATACAACAAAAGAACCAACCAATCAGTCAAAAATCTGATTCACTAAAATAGACTTATCAGTTCTGACCTGGTTGTTTTTGAAATGTAAACCAAACTAAAGAAAATTATATGTTTTTTAATGTTACTATATTACATTCTAAATATAATATATATATATCTACAGTACAGACCAAAAGTTTGGACACACCTTCTCATTCAAAGAGTTTTCTTTATTTTCATGACTAATGAAAATTGTAGATTCACACTAAAGCATCAAAACTATGAATTAACACGTGAATTATATATGGAATTATATACATAAAAAAAAGTGTGAAACAACTGAAAAATGTCATATTGTAGGTTCTTCAAGTCGCCACTTTTGCTTTGATTACTGCTTTGCACACTCTTGGCATTCTCTTGATGAGCTTCAAGAGGTAGTCACCTGAAATGGTCTTCCAACAGTCTTGAAGGAGTTCCGAGAGATGCTTGGCACTTGTTGGCCTTTTGCCTTCACTCTGTGGTCCAGCTCACCCCTAACCATCTCGATTGGGTTCAGTCCGGTGACTGTGGAGGCCAGGTCATCTGGCGCAGCACCCATCGCTCTCCTTCTTGGTCAAATAGCCTTGATGCTTCAGTGTGACTCTACAATTTTCATAGTCATGAAAATAAAGAAAACTCTTTGAATGAGAAGCTGTCAACTTTTGTCTGTACTGTATATATATATATATATATACTGTTGTAACTACGCCATGAACAGAAAAATATCTTTTTTCCTACTTAATTAATACTTTATTTCTTTCTTAGAATTGTTTTTTATATATTATCTGTAACATTATATATTTAATATATTCAAATTTGTTGCTGATGGTTCATGAAATCACTTTCTTTTCCATTTAAATTTTTTTTTATTGTTTATGTGAGCCGTTTTTATTGACATTACCATCTAATTTGATTGATCAGATCCGGCTCAGTCTCATCCCAAGTCAAGTCTGGAGAATTGCAGTGTGTTTCCCCGCATTAAAGCTGCTCGATACGTGCAGTCTAAACTCCAGCCTCTGTCGATTGGCTGGTGTAAAGAAAGCGCTCTGCCCTTCCATGACGCTTTTCCGAGGCTCTGTCCAACAGCCTCATTATTCATTTATACTTCCAGTCCAATTGAATCAAAAAATCAATAGTGTTTTGTTTAATCCACCCCTGTGGACATGTCCTCTTCTTGACTCATTGCTTTAGTTTTTACTGTTGCTGTAAGCATAGAGCTTTTCCAATTTTTTTAGAATTCTAGCCCTCTTTCATGTTTCCTGACGCATGACCCCGTCACCATAAACGGATCTCTTACTCCGGGCGACTCTGGGCTTTTTTCAGTTTATATCAGTGTTAAATATTTCCTTCGTAGTAAACGTGTATTCGGGGGCCATGCTTTAACGGTGAATTAAACTCGGCTGTGTTTGACTTATCGAGTTCTCGTTGTAAGTGTAGCGGTTGTTTGTGTTAAGCCTCTATTGTCAAGAGCACAAGGAGATAATCCATCATAATAACTACCAAGTGCTCTTCCAGAGACCCGCTTTATTCCTAATAAATTGCAGAGGTACATTAATGTCTCATTAAAAGTGTTTTTTTTTCCCAGCGATCTCGAATGCTGGATTCTGATTGGTCAGAATTCATTTTCTATAAACAGCAACTAAATAAATGGCAAGTTTATGTCAATGCATTTGTATTAATCCGTATATAGGTACTATAAAACAAAAGTATTGGGATGCCTGACTTTTCCAGTTATATGTGCTTCTTCACAAAACAGTCACCACAAACTGTTGTATATTTGACGTCTGTGGATGCGTTAGCATTACATTTTTCCTTCGTTAGAACGAGGAGGCTGTAAAGAAGCAGCCGAGAACTGGAGAGTCACTGTGAGGTTTGTAAAAGGAGATGAAGGTCAGACGAAGGTCATGCCGTGTCGGCTGGAGTGATGTAAGAGCAGATCAGGGGTGTTAGCGCTAGACGATAACTTCACAGGCTGATGATCACACTCATCACACTGCTGACCTGCTCCACACGGGAACCCCCGACACACACACACACACACACACACACACACACACACACACACACACACACACCGTCTTTACCACTAAATGCTTTCTTCCTCTTTCTTTCTCTTTTCCTTTCTCACTCTCACTCTCTTTCTCTCTTTCTTTCTCTTATTTTTTTCTCCTTTCTGTCTTAGAATTATTAGTAGTAGGAGGGACTATTTTGTGTTAGTTCTAGAATAGGAGGAGGAATAGTAGTGGTTGTAACATGTAGCATGTAATTTTTGAATCAGTAGTGGTGGTAGTAGTAGTATTAAGAGTAGTTTTAAAAGTAGTATTAGTAGTAGGAGTAGTTTTAGAAGCAGTAGTAGGAGTAGTTTTAGAAGCAGTAGTAGTAGGAGTAGTTTTAGAAGTAGTATTAGTGGAAGGAGTAGTTTTAGAAGCAGAAGTAGTAGTAGTAGTAGTAGTTTTAAAAGCAGTAGTAGTAGGAGTAGTTTTCAGAAGCAGTATTGGTAGTAAGAGTAGATTTAAAGCAGCCGTAAGAGTAGTTTTAGAAGTAGTAGTAGTAAAAGTTTGTAGTAGTAGTTTTAGAAGCAGCAGTAGTAATGGGAGGAGGATGAGGACTAATTATTATTATTATTATTATTATTATAATTATGATAAGTAGTAGTAGTGGTAGTAGTTTTAGATGTAGTGTAGTAGTAGGAGGAGAAGAACAATAATTATTAGTAGGAGTAGATAAAAAACTAGGAGGAGGAGGAGGAGGAGAAGGTGTTGGAGGAGAAGGACTATAAGTGGTAACCAATGATAACTGCGGTGGAAGCATTAGTAGTAGTAGTAGTAGTAGGAGAACTATGAGTCGTGGATGATGTAGTTTTAGAAGCAGTAGTAGAAGGAGATATATAAGGATGACAATAATTAGTAATAGGAGTAGTATTTTTACCAGGTTCTCAGAACATTTTCAGCTCTTTTCTGCTCCAGGACAATTCAAACATTGAATGAAATGTACTTTCCTGAAAATCTGAAGCTCCCATAGGACAAGTTTAGAAGTACTTTTAAATGCTCATTTACTAAAACTTTCACCTTCTGGGGTCATGCAGGACTTTTTTAGTCAGTAATCTGTCAATAGTCTTAAGAATTAATTTGGTGTAGAGGTTTAAGGTAAATTGCAGTGCAACAAAGACCTAAATAGACATTAATATGTGCATAGATTTACATTTCAGTTATTATTATCTGTTACTTTGTCTGGATTATAAACAAGTATTTAAAAACCACTTAATTAATCTGTCAGTCACATCAGTGTGATCAGAGGCAGGAATTCTGAAATAGATCTGCAGTATAAATTCGAGTCTTGGTGCTTCTTTGAACTGGGTTATTTTCCCACAGGTCCTGATCAGTCAGTGTCCTTTTTTTTTCTGTTTCAGGTACCAAAGATCCACTGGGACCTTTCAACCAAGCGTGTCTGATCATGGACTTCGTTGAGGGGGGGCAGGTAAACGATCGCGAGTACATGGCGAAGCACGGAGTAGACGTCAACGAGGTGAGGGAGCTCTGCTTATCACGAAAAACCCTTCGGGCCTCTGCGTGAACGTTTCTAATTGCTTCCTGTCCCACTGTGCCAGCGCTGGCGTGCATTTTAAAGAGTAAAAAGTGCTCATAAATATTAACGAACGAGTGTTTTGTTAAACAATGTGAGAAGCTGAGATTTCTCCTTTTACTTTAAAATTTAAAAATATAAAATTAGTTAAAAATGTATTTCTGATTCACAGGCGGCTACATAGGTTCAAAAGCAATAAGTATTGGTGAAAGTTCCTTGTATTCAGAGTCGGGTACGTGGTTGCTAAAGCAAGCCACTCCTTTCAAGTGAAAATCATTTGCCGCAAGCTTACAGCATCAAGTTTTTCCGATTTTCCAGAGCGTATTGTCTTTAAGCCTGGAAAAAAATACGGGAGAAAAAAATACGAACTGAAAAACAACGGAAATGGTGTTTTTTTATTTCCAATCAAATAAAAACATTATAGGGACTGTAATGTTATGTGCTTATTTCATCATCATCTGGCAGATGTTTCAGCCTCCTGCATTCATCAGTCGATTGTTTTTAAACATTTCCCACCCGATTCAGTGCAGAAAAGAGTGGAGGGGATCATGAGGTTATTTTCCGTCCATGCTTTTATTACTTTGATCATAAAGACTTTAAACACTATTATAAAATCGCAGGAATCAATGAATTCCTAGTCGGCTGTAGAATTTAGCAGTGGATTGGTGGAAGGTTTAGAAGGCTTTGAGTATGCAAGATTTTCAAGAGCGTATTGTCTTTAAGCCTGAAAAATCCGGAATAGAAAATATGGACTGAAAAATGGAAATGGTGTTTAATAATTCAATGAAATAAAATACAATACAATATCAAAGCAAGCAGTAAGGTATAAACCTGCCGTATTAATGTGAAGATTTATACCTTACTGTATATGTAAATAATGTAAATGTCGCCAGATTAATAAAATGATGACCATGCTTATTATTCTGCATCTGATAGAATAGCACTTGATCCAGCACACGTTAATATTTAGCGTTTTTTAATATAGCAGCTATGCAGATTTTTTCCCTTTCTTTTATCTTGAAGCATTATTAAGTGGATCTGAGAGGAAATGGAATAAAGAATGACACACAAAAAAAAAAGCAATAGGTTTTAATATCTACAGCTGATAATGCAAGAAGACGCTCACAAATAACGTGAATGCAAAGAACCCGGCGAATGCTGCTCACATCTATTCACGACGTACGCTCCGAGCGTAGCGCGTGACACGTGGCGTTAAACATAACTGCATTACGCTGTTCGTTAATGATTGCACAGCTCCGAAAAATACAAAGCGAAACACTTCCTCACATGGAGGCGCTGCTTACGTTACAAATTTCCCCCTGAATGCACAATTAATCAGTGAAACAGAATGAGGAATGAGTCTGGTGTTGTTTATGAATGCACACCCCAGGTTTCTTTACTCCACATAAACCAAACAAACCAGCCATGATTTTAAACAAATAACAAGCAAACACTAGTGTAAATATGTACTGGCTTTATAAGGACTGTAATGTAATGCGGCCATTTCATCATCACATAACAGGTCTTTCAGCCTCCTGCATTCATTAGTCGATTGTTTCTAAACACTTCCCATTCGACTGAGTGGAGGTGATTGAGGTGAATTTGACGAAGATTTTTCCTACACTGAAACTAATGAACTTTACACAGGTTTCAACAAAAGACAGTGTCTGTTACACGGTGTAATGGGTGAAATATGTTGTGGCTCCTTTAAGAGCAGAGCGACATTTTGGGAATAGCCTGCCGCCGCATTTTTCCGCTATTATATTTTCCGCTATATATACTGCATGTGTGCAAGACCGAGGAATATGTCCTTATTATTTTCTGATGCTCATTTCTAAGTTTCTTTGACTAACCCGTAACGCTGTTGCCAATAAAAATAAAAAAGGACGAGTTTTGGAAACCTGTCTGTGTTTATAGGATTTCTGTTGCAACTGGAGTTAGCGAGCTCTCCCTTCACCCAGACTCAACGCGTTACAACGGCTTGTATCTAAACAGTAGCCTACCAAGAAAGTCATTGTTCACTGTCTTCCTCCTTCCTTTCACAACTATTTCTCTGGGGAGTTTTTCTTTTGGCATCGTTGTGCGTTTAAAAAAAAAAGTTTTTTCTCCCGATGGCGTGCAGATCAGAACACAGGTGAGGTGCGTTTTTTTCGTTTCCGTTCGGAAATTTCATTGGTCTAATGTTATGGGGTTCAGTTTTTTTGGCTTGAAGTTTGTGAAACCGGGAAAAACCCAGGAAAAATTCATAAATAAGCCGCTTCGTTGTTTAAGCCGCGGGGTTCAAAGTGTGGGAAAAAAGTAGCAGCTTATAGTCCGAAAAATCCGGTACATTTTTATTGATTAATACTTTCACTTTTGATATTTGAGCCGATTAAAAAAAATTAAAATGACTTTTTATCATAACCGGATTCATATTTAAGCTGTGAATTTGTACTTTACTCAGGAATGGTGTACTTTATCCACCTCTGGGAAATGAAAGCAAAATTTTTTTTTAAATATTCAGACCGTAGTATAATTATTTATTTCCTCTCACTTTGCTAAGCTCCAATTTGTCAAAAATTGTCGAAATGGTAAGTAGATTGGGAAGAGAGATGTGCAGGCATTTAGACGTCCTCTGTAAGCCCAGGATTAGTAAATGGAATCTCCCGCTTTTGTGTGACTCCCCCTGCTGTTATATTTAATCAGGTCTGATTTGTTGGTTGGAAATTAATATGCACACGCTGCATGTGGGTTTGTTTAAACAGCAACCTTCCTTATCGTTGACCATGCAGGCATCAGCGGACGTGAGGGACAGGTAAATACAGGACCGAGCTCGGGCCACGAGTCACAGAGGCGTTACAATAAAGCCGACATGCAAACGAGAGGGTACACGCACACCAAGCACGTCTCTCAGATAGTTTATTTCTGTAGGTTCCCATAAAACATACACTCAATACATTCACTTGTTTATGCATATACTCATATCTACACATATTCATATACATAAGGAAGAAACACTTGTTGTTCCATTACAGGAAATCAATCAACAGCAGAGTGGTGTAATAAAGTAAAAAGAAAGATTTCACCATGAAGTTAATTTGTTTTTATTGTGAAACATTATTACTTTACCTTACTAACAATACCCCCCCCCCTTTACAATACCCCCCTCATACCTTACGTTCGCTTAACTTACAATACCTGCCTGTAATTTTACCTTACCTTCCTTTACCTTAGTATACCATAACCCACCTTACCTTACTTTACCTCACATTACCTCACATTACCATACCTTTCCTCACCTTACATTACCTTACTGCATTACTATACTATACCATAACTTACATCAATGTATCTTACATTACCTTACCTTTCCTCATCTTACCGTACATTACCTTACATTACCTTAATGCATCTTACCTTACTTTACATTACCTTACCTTTCCTCACCTTACCTCACATTACCTTACCTTACCTTTCCTCACCTTACCTTACATTACCTTACCTTTTCTCACCTTACCTCACATCACCTTACCTTGCATTAATGTACCGTACCTCACTTTGCATTAACTCAGCTTACCTTACCTTACCTTAGCTTACTATACCATAACTTACATCAATGTACCTTACATTACCTTACCTTAACTTACCCTACATTACCTTACCTTACCTCAACTTACCTTAACTTACCTTACTCTACCTTACCTTACCTTACTCTACATTACCTTACCTTACCTTACCCTACCTTACCTTACCTTACTCTACATTACCTTACCTTACCTTACCCTACCTTACCTTACCTTACTCTACATTACCTTACCTTACCTTACCTTGCCTTACATTACCTTACCTTACTCTACATTACCTTACCTTACCTCAACTTACCTTAACTTACCTTACTCTACCTTACCTTACCTTACTCTACATTACCTTACCTTACCTTACCTTGCCTTACATTACCTTACCTTACTCTACATTACCTTACCTTACCTCAACTTACCTTAACTTACCTTACTCTACCTTACCTTACCTTACTCTACATTACCTTACCTTACCTTACCTTGCCTTACATTACCTTACCTTACTCTACATTACCTTACCTTACCTCAACTTACCTTAACTTACCTTACTCTACCTTACCTTACCTTACTCTACATTACCTTACCTTACCTTACCTTGCCTTACATTACCTTACCTTACTCTACATTACCTTACCTTACCTCAACTTACCTTAACTTACCTTACTCTACCTTACCTTACCTTACTCTACATTACCTTACCTTACCTTACCTTGCCTTACATTACCTTACCTTACTCTACATTACCTTACCTTACCTCAACTTACCTTAACTTACCTTACTCACCTTACCTTACCTTACCTACATTACCTTACCTTACTTACCTACTTACCTTACCTTACTCTACATTACCTTACTTACCTTACCCTACCTTACCTTACCTTACTCTACATTACCTTACCTTACCTTACCTTGCCTTACATTACTTACCTTACTCTACATTACCTTACCTTACCTCAACTTACCTTAACTTACCTTACTCTACCTTACCTTACCTTACTCTACATTACCTTACCTTACCTTACCTTGCCTTGCCTTACATTACCTTACCTTACCCTACCTTACCTTACCTTACTCTACATTACCTTACCTTACCTTACTCTACATTACCTTACCTTACTCTACATTACATTACTTCACCTTACCTTACTATACCATAACTTACCTCACCTTATCTTACCTTGTCTTAACTTACCCTACCTTACCTTACCTTACCTTACTCTACATTACCTTACCTTACCCTACCTTACCTTACCTTACTCTACATTACCTTACCTTACATTACATTACATTACATTACATTACTTCACCTTACTTTACTATACCATAACTTACCTCACCGTATCTTACCTTGTCTTAACTTACCCTACCTTACCTTACCTTACTCTACATTACCTTACCTTACCTTACTCTACATTACCTTACCTTACCCTACCTTACCTTACCTTACTCTACATTACCTTACCTTACATTACATTACATTACATTACATTACTTCACCTTACTTTACTATACCATAACTTACCTCACCGTATCTTACCTTGTCTTAACTTACCCTACCTTACCTTACCTTACTCTACATTACCTTACCTTACCTTACTCTACATTACCTTACCTTACCCTACCTTACCTTACCTTACTCTACATTACCTTACCTTACATTACATTACATTACATTACATTACTTCACCTTACTTTACTATACCATAACTTACCTCGCCTTACCTTACCTTAACTTACCTTACCTTACCTTACCTTACCTTACCTTACCTTACCTTACTATACCATAACTTACATCAGTGTACCTTACATTACCTCACCATACCATACCATACCATACCATACCATACCATACCATACCTTATCTTACCTTACCTTAACTTACTCTAACTTACCTAACATTGCTTTATGCTACCTCACAATACCTTAAGTTACAATATGTTACCTTGCGTCACTTTCCTTTACTTTATCCTACCTCAAAATGATACACTGAACTGATTGTGAATGATGTTGTCGTTATGGCTGTTGTTTTGTGGACTGCCGTTGTTGTAGTTGTAGAAGCTTCTGTTAGTGCTATTATGATGGTTGTTGTTTTAGTTGTTATGGTTGTTGTTATTTATGACTACTGTGTTTGTGGCTGTTATTGTTGAATACGAATAAAGCTTTGATTATAGGAACTGAATCAGCACCTTGTCGAGAACAGTGCTGCAGTGTAAAGGTGTGTAACTCCACCCCCTCTGTCCCACAGTAAGAGAAGATATTAGAAACTGTACGACATGAACCTCAGCTGCATCTCGAATAATAAAGACAAAGCCGTGTTGATCATCATCAGTGTCCAGCGTGTCCTGTGTGACCTTTAGCACACTCTGTGCAGGTCTCATTAGTAATGTCCAGCGCATTCAGTGCAGTAAATAAAGGGAACAGTGTAGCCGTGAGCGTGATCAGGCCTGGAGAGCGGCTCGGGCATTAGCCAATGATCAGCAGAGTTATTAGACAGCTGATGAGATAGATATGGAACCTAATAAATGACTGAGTCCTCCTTTGGAAATGGATAGAATTATTAAGCGACTGTGGCGTCTCGGAGCCGCCGCGTGGGAGCTGCCGTGTAAGTAATCAAAAGATTGATGATGGCCGAAATAGACTTTTCTCTCTTTGCCTCAGCACCGTGCTCCGAATGTGTGAGTGGGTGGGTTTTTCATGTAGTCCAGAAAAAAAAACTTGTGTGAGTCAAACAAAAAACTTCAATAAAATTGTTTTTGTTTAAATATTATTTAGTAATGAACAAATTGTTGGTTGTTGGTGTTGCTACTGTTGGTGTTGACTTCCTTTTTGTCAATGTTGGTTTTGTCGTTGTTGGTGTTGTCACTGTTGTTGATGGTGTTGGTGTTCTTAAATTGCTGTTGTTGTTTATGTTGATGTTGTTATGGCTGTTGGTGTTGTTTGATGTTGTTATTGATATTGTTGATGTTGATTTTGTTCTTGTTGTTGCTGTTATTGCTGTTGATATTTTGGTTGTTGGTGTTTTTTGATCATGTTGATGATGTTGTTGTTGATGTTATTGATGCAGTTGTCAATGTAAATTTTTTATTGTTACTGTTGTTGTTTATATTATTGTTCTGGATGCTGTTCTTGTGGACGTTGCTGCTGTTGTTGATAGTGTTGGTGTTGTTTGTTGTTGTTCTTCTTCTTCTTCACTGATAAATTTGCTGGAGTGACTGATGAGTGCAAAAGTTTGCACACTCTCATGGCCAATGTGGATTTGTAGCATGAGGATATAGCATTTTATATTTATATCATTTAAATATTAAATACGTTTACAGATATTCTGTTAGTGCCACAAGTAACGATGATGGTGAAATCGCACGTCCCTGGGCATGTTTTATTCTGGTAATGGTTACATGGGATACATTACAGTATATTGCATTATTTTCTGAAGTAAGCTTTTACAGGAAGTGGTTTTCTGGAAGTTTTCTATAAGGAGATATTAATAAACCATTGATGGATTTAGTCTTCAGTGTGAGTGTTTTGTAACTGTCTTTATAACTTTATTTATAAAATATAAGTATGGTTTTTTGTCCTCTATATAAATTTTTATAAATAATAATAATAATAATTGAGGTTTTATAAATTGAGTGCTGTGTTTAAAATAGCCTGCATTAAATCTTTCCAGCTTATATATTAAATTAATTCATCCTTAAACTTGAGATTTTACAGCTGTCCTTGTCTCTGACCGACTCCCCGACTCTAAACTTCACCACGCTGCGTTCTGCTTGTAAACTTCCCCATGCATTGTTGTGACCAGGAAAATTAATCTGCAGTAATAGCCTCAGCTGGGAGGTCACGCAGGGCGAGCCACACACACACACACACACACACACACACACAGTAACGACTCTCAGTGTGGTGTACAGGTGTGATGCGCCAGTGCATAAGCGCCACATGGTATGTGTTCGGTGTCACACACTCGGAGGATGGTTCATGTACATGAGAGAGAATGATGTTAAACTCCCACAGAGATGTTTTTAATTCAGTCTTTCCCTCTTTCCTTTCTGCTTTTATCTTTCTTTCTGTGTCTTTTTTTTTTCCTCTCACCTGACCTAGCACGAGAGACCTAGCATAAATGTCCTTATTGACATTTTCATTGGAAAACAAGTTTAATGTTTCAGAATGATTATTATTATTATTATTATTATTATTATTATTATTATTATTATTAGGGTTGAATTAATAGATCATTAAATCATTATTTTCAGTTTTTTTTTTTTTTTTTCTGCATTGCTGTTATTAATATTTGTGTATGTTCAGTGCTTAAAAAACAATATCCTGGAACGAATATTTATTAATTTACCTTTTTACTTATTAATTAAATTCTAAATAAAAAAAGAACCTTATGCAAAAGGTCATTAATAAAAAAAACCACTTTATTTATTTATTTATTTATTTATTTAATAAACAATCCAGTTGAAAGAAAAAAGAAAAAAACGTAACAAAAAATGAATAACGTCAAAGCACCAGGCGAACCATTTTTATACGAAAACGGAATATTGGCGCTCGATATTTCAATGCGTCCCTCCAAGCATCACAATTCCATTTTTCCTCTCACTGCTTTTTCCCTCCTGCAGCTTTTACTCAAAGCACACGCAAAATCTCATTTGCATGATGTCGTGATGTTTTTTTTCCCCCAGTATATTTAACTGCATGCGCAATTTATCACAAGAGTCTCTGTGAAACTCCAGAGCCTGGGAGGATCTGCGGTGTAGTAAGACACGTCCTCGTTCTTCACTGCGTGACGACGGAGACACACGTGACGGCGCGGAATAGATCGTCGGTTAGGGAAACGCTGCTCGTTTCTCTCGTACACAACGCCACCCAGACGAGTGTTTTGGCCTCGCTGAATGACAAATGGAATAGATGTAATTAATTGCCATTAGGAAAAGGCAGGCGTCTCTTTGAGATAATTTGTTTGCGGTGTGTGTCGGCGGCTCGCGATGCCGAGCTCTGATTAATGGGAAGCGTGGCTGCAGCTGGCCTGGACCTGTTGTTTTACATTAGCGGCGATGCGGTTTCGTAAAGATATTCGGTATTCTACATGTATTCATTCTTGCTGCTTTTCCCAATGAGTCGATAATAGAGTGGAATAATTTTTATTCTAATATTTTTTTTGCTTTAGCTCTGAGGTGTTAGGACGGGTCACTCCTGGTGCCTAGAGCTTGTCAGAAAGGTTCGCAGTTGTCAGTATTTGGGTCAAACAGAGCCATCCTAACAGGAAATCCCATCTGACAAGCGCAGCCGAGGTGAGATATTAGAGGAGACAGCTTGCCTGAGACGGCATGACATGCAGACAGATTGAAACAAACACTCCACAGAGTGCCTGAAACTCAGCACAGGCCATTAACACAGCTCCGTCTTTTAAACGATACGCATCACCATATCGAAGCATAACCATACGATACGCATCGCCATATCGAAGCATAACCATACGATACGCAGTCTGAGGTGTAGTGATACGCAAGTGGATACAATAATATATGTAATAATAGGATTCCCGTCTCGAAACATTATATATTGCGGTTTATGGAGATACGATACGAGCGTAGACGATCGTGTTACGATACCACGCGCATTTCGATACATGGTACATTTATGGGTTTAGATACAATCTCTATTAATACACTGGTGTGTAATGATGCAATACGCATCCTGTAGTTTACTGACAATTCGATCTGTAGTTTGATAAGTTGCGATGGTACGATTTTTCAATCTAAAGATGACGATTGCGGTACGACAAAATTGTAAAAGTGTTTGAACTATTTTTGCATGCCACTCGCAAACCGGCGCTCGTCCACGCTCTCCTGCCACGTAGTCAAGTCAAGACGCTTTTATTGTCATTTCAACTATATATAGCTGACACAGCGAAATGAGATTTTACGGTTTTACAGTTGAGATTTTACGGTTTTACGGTTGAGATTTTTAGAATTTTACGTTTTAATTTGCGTTTTTGCGAAATTATTTACAGAACATAAATGTAGTATACTGTATTATTAACAAATTACAGTATACTACCCCGTACTAATCACCATTCTATAAGACTCCTGGGAAGGCTAGACCATGTCTCAACTTACCATATTACCAGGTTATGATGCGGTCATGGGAACGCATGTCCATTGTAAGTCAGGACCACGGCTATGATAAATAATATACAACCCCTTTATATACAACCCCTTTAAACATCTTGTTATATTTTTTGGGGGGTGTAACCTTACAGCACATGTCTTAATATATCTATTATCTGGATGCAAGCATACAATGTACTCATTATCTATCAGGGTGTACCAATAGGTGTATCGTATTACACTGATTATGTATGCGATCTCTTGATTTGATAGCAGCAGACAAGACGAACCTAATAAAGTATCTTATGTGTCATTTTGCAAGGTGTGATAAACTTTGCAACCTAATCAGATCCAAACTCTGGCCTCGATTACGGTACCATCATTTCAGCATATTGTGCAGGTCATATAGATGATGTCCATGTCCATGATAGAGATTTGTAAATCCAGCTAAGCGTGAATCAGAGAGTCTGATTTGACTGCGACAGGCCAGAATCTGATGAAAAGCCATCGTGTGGGTGGAGATGGAGAATCCACAGTGACCCGCACGCCCGTATCTCCTGCTCAGATCTGCCACTTCAGCCGCTCGCATGCCAGCCTTGGAGCTTCGCCTGATTAGATTTAGTGTCAAGCTCCGGTAAAAGCCTTTCTCTTCGCCGTGCCCGGTATCGATCAGCCCGCAAACCGGCCAGATTACGACAGGAAGGCTCAAATAAATCTACTTTTTTTTCGGGATGGAAGCAGTTAAAGCCCATGACAGTGACTTTATACTGTGTGTAAATAATCACATAAGCCTTTCACATAGAATCTCACCGACACAGCCGGGGGACCTGAAACCTTTCTGTGTGGGAATTTCGGAAAAGCAACTGTTTATCCCAAGTGACAGGTGCTTCCTGATTACAGCTTAGTAAAAAAGGAAAAAAACCTCTTCCTCACAGAGCAAACCTCTGGATAAAGCGTCAGTTTGGTTACAAAGCTGAGGATCCAAGCTTAATATTTAGGGGGCCAAGCACCGAAAATATCTAGGCACCTTCTTGTTATTCATCCTTTTTTTCTTCTTTTTCCTCATCTTGTTTTGTTTCTGGCTAAAATGTCTGTTGTCTGGTAAAAAAAAAAAAACACACTGACTGAGGAGGAACATCTTGACCAAATTTAGACCTGCAAACTTAGCACCATTATGGTGTCCTAATGCACATATTTTATGTGTGTGCAAACTGTAAACTCCAGTTTTCCTTGTGTCGAGATGAGTTCAACTTATAAATTCCTGCCATCTTGGATTTTTATTTGGCTACTTTTCCTGCAGTTTTTGTTTAATTCTCCAAATTTTGTCCAAATGCCTTACAAATGTTATCAGAAGAATTTCACATAACCCAAACACTTTCCCCCAAACTGGCCTGCAAATCTCACAGCAAAGTTGGCAAACGTGGAAGTATCACGAGGCTGAATCTCAGCAATGAACCAATCCAGGGATGGGCAACCGGTGGGCCGCGTGTCGGATACAACCTACAGTATCTTAAAAAAAACGGCCTGCAGGACCATGTCAGTCTGATCGCTGAAAAATAAAAAGACCGCTTGTATATTAGGATGTAAATTTTTTAACCAAAGAGGGCGCTAGTTTCTGCCAGTCACCATTGTAATTTAAACATAGTAGGATATGGGCGCTATTGAGAACGTCCACGAAAATTATTAGAAAGAAAAACTGACATTGAAAAACGTGTTGAAGCAGAAAAAAGAATCTCATACAGGTTTGGAACAACATAAATGTGTAAGTAAATGATGACAGTTGTTTTTTTTGTTGTTTTTTTCGGGGGGGGGGGGATTATCACTTTAATAACAGTTTTATATAGCACTTATAACTGTTCTTTGAGGGTAGTTTAAGAATTTTTTTTTGCTACCAAACAAAAATAGGGTCTTTGTCTATTTGTTTATTTGTATAATGACTACAAAAGAGACCAAAATGCAACGGCCAATCGGATTTCTGCTACGGATTGAGCGAGTTTAGTGATACTTGGTCTTGAATTTCCACAACATTTTCCACAACATTAAATGTTACAATAAATGGATGCAAAAATGTTCTGTTCTTTATTCCAACATGTTGCTGACACTCAGAAACTTTATGCGTATCAATTAACGGATAAAAAAGTATGACGTTCATTGTAGCATAGAAGTAGATTTATTTTTGTATTATTCCTATTGTTTTTAATGGATTTTCTGATATCCGGTGTTCGGAAACTGATCAGATTTTATTTTCCGCCCAGTGGTTTTATCTAAAGTCCTGATCGTGCCATTTTAAACCCCGCTGCGAGAGTAAAGTGGAGCGCAGGTGCACACGTTCACGCATGACCTGCACTTCCTGTACTTCCTGCACTGCTATTTACAGAGAGCGTGGAGTTGTGTCGAGTCCAGGCGACGGACTGCAAGTGAGAAAGCGACTTTTTTTTATAATCCTCTTTTGTAGACCGAACGCCATCCTCGACACAACAGCCCCCGATCTCGACTCGGGTGACGGAGGAGTGGCGAATGAAGAGCGAGAGAGAGAGAGCGAGAGCTTTTATCCTGTGTAGCAGGCTGCAGCAGGTGTAATTGCATCGTCCCCTTCGCAAAAAATTCAATCTGGCGTGATGGAGTGAGACCAGCTGTGTTCACATAGAGCTCAGGGAGAAATGATGTGCTGTAGCACGAGGTGTCTGTTTCCTACAGTCTCTCTCACATATACTCCTCTCTCTCTCTCTTTCTCTCTCTCTCTCTCTCGCTCTCTCTCGCTCTGTTTTTCTGTCTCTGTTTTTGTGACACACTTTCTGCAATAACGTTGTGTCAGAAAGCTGCTCTGGTGGATTATAATGACACCAAGCAAACTCTCCTCTCCTCTCCTCTCCTCTCCTCTTCTCTTTTCTTCTCTTCTCTTCTCTTCTCTTCTCTTCTCTTCTCTTCTCTTCTCTTCTGTTCTCTTCATTTTTATTCTTCTCTTCTCTTCCCTCCTCTCTCTCCTCCGCAGCACAGAGGAACAGATGATGGAACGGATGATGCTCTGCTCCTCTTCTTCTCCTCCTTCACTTTCCTGCCGCTGGTTATTTTTAGCTTGCCGTTGAAAGGAAGTGTCCTGTGACTGTTCCTGTCGCTACGCCCCCTGCTGACACCCCCTCACTCTGCCACCTCCATCCCTCCCTCCTCTCCACTCTCTGTGCAGCAGTGTGTGTGTGTGTGTGTGTGTGTGTGTGTGTGTGTGTGTTTGGGATGTATGTGTATATAGAAGTATGCACACGTATGAATGAGTGCCGTGAGCGTGCCAGAGTTTCACTCTGTATCTCTTAATGTTTGTGTGTGTTACCCGCCAGTGTCTGAGTGTGTGTTTGTGTGTGTGTGTGTGTATGTGAGAGAGACGCCACGTTGGTATGCAGCTCTAGTGGACTTGTCAGAGTGTACATTTCATCTGTCGGAGAATCGGACTCACCAGCTCGGCGAAATGGGACAGAAAACATGATTTATTCCCCTCATGCACAAGCTGACTCACTCCACAGCCACTCCACTCCACTCCACTCCACTCCACTCCACTCCAGCACACAGGCATCCTGGGAAGTCAGGACAGATAGATGGATGGATGGGGGGAGGAAGGGAAAGCTGGATGGATGGGTGGAGCAGGGGCGAGGAATAGAGTTTTGTCACACCACAACAAGCTCATTTCACACTTCAGTGATGTGCCCTTTAATCAATGGCAAATATTTGTTTGTTGCAGCTGTTTCAGTGTTTGGAGAGGGAGAGCGTGTAGTGTGTAACGGCATGACGGACAACCACGTGGAAGGTCTTGATTCTTTTCAGCGAAATTTTAGGCATAGAATGATGGAAGGTGTTACATAAATCCATAAAAACAGCATTTTCCATAAAACACCTGATCTTTTTAAGCATCGCATTCCACATTTAGTCTCAATTCGCTCTTATAATCCCTCCACTCTTCTGGGAAGATGTTCCACTGGATTTTGAGGATATTCGAGCTCTTTCAGCTATAAGGGTGGTATTAGTAAAGTCCAGTACTGATGTAGGTGAGAAGGTGAGGATGCCTGGGGTTATAGCCAGCGTTCATATTCATCCAAAGCTGTTCAATAGGGTTTATAGCAGGAGATCTTCCACTCCAAACCATGGAAAGCAGATCTTCATGTTGCTGGCTTTGTGCACAGAGGAATAGTCATGCTGGAACAGGTTTGGGTCTCCTAGTTCAAGTGAAGGGACGTTTGAACCAACAGTGTGCCTCAAACTATGTGGTAACAGTTTATGTAAGAAACACATCTGGCTGGAAAACTCAGGTGTCTGAATACTTGTGTCCATCATTGCATTTGTCTTGGTTGATTTTTGACTCATTTCCCAGTGTACTAATCTGCTCTCGACGTCCCCGTGAGGCGGCGTCTCCTTCATCGAGACGGCTGATTGCACTTTTTTTTTTAAGGGCGTTGTTGACGAGGTTCTTTAGAGCTGCATTTCAGAGTGTTTATTTGCATACTAAACCTCCTCTCTCAGCCTCCGCATGCTCAATCAGGCCTTTAGGCTCCTCCGCCGTCCCAGCATGCATCACTCTCATCTCTGAGGTTACTATGGGGAATTATAAAGAGCCGAGCGATACGGAGTAACGCCGCACACACTCGTTACGCGGACGCAACACAGAAGCGCTCAGGTGGTCACGTGATCTCAGTGTAGTGCTGAGATTACAGGCATTAAAGGTGCGATCTGCAAACCTGGGAAATATACAAAGGACACGCCCCCAATGATCCGTCGCTCCGCCTCATCTTGGTCTCTAAGCTAGCGAGTGTTGCTAGTAATGTTAATACCAGAGCTCAAAGAGCAAATAAGTAAATAAATAAACAAATAAATCACAGCACAGACACACTGTGTGCTATTATCTAGTGTTATAGCATGTAAGCAACTGAATAGTCCATGATTTTATGCTAATAATGCTAATGCTAGGTCCTTGCTGGAATAAACACATTTTGAAATTATTATTATATATAATAGCGTTATTATTTAACATTTTGATTATAATGATTATAGCTTCATCATCATCATCATTATTATTATTATGACTACTATTATGGTGATATCTTCATCATCTTCCTTATTTTCATCGTTATTAGTACTACTATGCAATGATGATATCATCATCTTCCTCCCCCTCCTCCTAATTATTAGTATTATTATTTATTTATTATTATTATAACCATCATCATCCTCATTATTGTTATTATTAATATTATTATTATTAATAATAATGAGGATGATTATAGATATTTATTGTATTATTATTATTATTATTATTATTATTATTAAGTAATAATTATAATATTATTTAAAATAATAATAATAATGAAGACGATAGATATTTATTATTATTATTATTATTATTATTATTATTTTTATTGTTATTATTATTAATAATATTAATAACCACCTATTATGGTAATGATTCATCGTCGTCATCATCCCCATTATTATTATTTTGAATGTTATTATTAATATTATTATTGTTATTATTTCTACTTTAAAGATGAGGATATCTTCCTCATCATTATCATCATCATTATCTTCATTAATATCATAACTATTGCTATTATGATCACGACGACAGTGTTTATGAACATGTTCTTGTTTTTCTTCTTCTTTGATTATTACATTTAAAAAAAATGGCATATTGTGTGAATGTGAGCACGAAAGCTTCACCCTCCTAATGAATGTAATCGATTTTGTAACTTGTTGACTTAAAAAAAAAAAAAAAAAGAGCAGTTTTTCCTGTTGTATGAATAAAAGTTCAGGACGAGTTGTTTTTTGGAAACTCTCCAGGAAATGCAGCTAATTCTCCACTAATTCCTGTGTAATTTATCGCGTTGTGTCTCCACTAAAAGCCGAGAGCAGCGGAGCTCCGAGTGACTCACGTCTGTTTTGCATTTTTTTGAGAATATATAACAGGTCCCCTGAGTTCCTCTGTTCAACAAAGCAAACGTGCGTCAGCATCGATAATTAACCGTGAATCATATTCTCTGCTTTGGCACGGACTTCAGAATAATTGTGTCTGTGTGTGTGTGTGTGTGTGTGTGTGCGTGTGTGTGTGTGCGTGTGTGATGCTCGACGATGTGCTGCTGTCAAAGTGGACTGCTCTGCACACACACACACACACACACACACACAATGCGCGTCCTGTGAGTCCAGCACCGACCGAACGCAGACACACATCCTCCTTTTCCCTTATTGTTTGTTCGAATTCGTTTCTTTCGACTTGGCTCTTTGGAACAAAGCAGGGAAATTGGAACACGACACCGGACCGAGTGAGTGACGGATGAAAGGACGGCCTCTTTCGCTCAGCCTCCTCCGACGTGACATTTTCATAGCGTGCTGTACAGTCCTGTTATTATTACACACTCTAGAAGAGACGCTTATCTTATCGCAGCTAATCTTCAGAGCTCGAGCGTGGGTGGAACAACTGCACCAGGGTTGTTTCGTAATAACGCATCCGCTCGCACCTTTCGCTGTGGTTTCAGTGTCTCCTGACAATCAAGGGGTTTCTAATCACTTCACACTTGCATTTAAAACACATAGTAATTATACAGGGTTTTCATGAGGTTTAAAAAGTCAAAAAAAAGTCTAAAATCTCAATTTTCGGGGCTTTTAGGTCTTAATTTCGCTGTTCCAGGTCTTAAATAGTATTAAACATGTTCTTCATTTTGCGATGTCCATGAAACGCTTCCTCTAACGCTCTTGAAATGCTGCCTCAGCACTTTAAAATGTTTTAGTTCGTGAGTCCAAATATATTTCGCTGTATTACGACGCAAATGAGACCAACATGCGACAGCCAATCAGCTTCCTGTTACTGGTCCGAATCTCTCGGATTGAACCACAAACGCAAAACTTTTTTTTTTTTTTTTTTTTACGTTTAGCGACCTTAGCTTAAAAATAAATAAATTTGGTTAAGGCCAGTTTGCTAACGTGTGTGTGTGTGTGTGTGTGTGTGTGTGTGTGTGTGTTGTGTGTGTGTGTGTGTGTGTTTGTGTTTTTGATGTCATGATCTAGGTCTTCAATTTAATTTTTTTATGGTCCTAAAAAGATCTTAAAAAGTCATAAATTTGACTCTGTGAAACCTGCAGGAACATGTTGTAAATGCCACCAGGTCCAAGATCCGATTCTGCTTCCAATCTCACAAGGTGGATTTTCAATTTCTGTTCGATTCTGATTTCATTGATTTAATTAACACCTACAATTTTTTCATTTAATTATATTCATCAGAATATGCAAATGAAGTAAATACTGCATGAACAAAAGTATTGGGACAGCTGACTTTTCCTGCCATATGTGGATCGTTCAAGTTGGAATCGACAGAAATGTTGCATTCCACTTGAACGAGGAGAACAAAGAACCTGTTCCTGTGCACAAAGCCAGCTCCATGAAGATATGCTTTACTGGATGGATGTGAACGCTGACTGCACCCCAGGCTTTTATAACGCCTTATGGCTGAATACATCCACAAATCTCCACAAAATCTAATGGAACATCTTCCAGGAGAGTGGACGGAATTATAGAGCAAATTGGGACTAAATGTGGAATGCGATTCCTCAAAAAGCACATACTCATGACCATGTGTCCGCAACTTCTGGCTTGAATGTAAAAACCTCCACAAGATCTTTGCAGATGTTCCCCGAAGCTTCCTATAAGAGTGAATGGAGACTAAACGTGGAATGGGATGTTTAAATAAAGAGTGGACATACCAATTGTATGCTCGGGTGTCCACAAACTTTTGAATACACTTGATTTTTTTAAAGTAAACATCATAGTAACTTTTTTTCTCCTCGCCCCTGCAGGTTTCCAGGAATTTGGGCAGGATGTACAGCGAGATGATATTCGTGAACGGTTTCGTGCACTGCGACCCCCACCCTGGCAACGTGCTCGTGCGAAAGTGCCCGAAAGCAACAAGACGGAGATTGTTTTACTCGATCACGGCTTGTATCAGGTGAGACGTGGTCCGGGGTCCCGCGCTCACGTGACGACAATTGTTGCATTATTTAGCCCCCCTGCCTCGGAGCCCTTGGTGGAGCCCCGGTGCTGCGGTGGCATAAAAGCATTAGAGACGACCTGCAGCTCCACCAATGTTCTATAGGACAGCACTCACACACACACACACACACACACACACACATGCTGGCTTGCATGCACATGGCGAATGAGCGTAGAACCATGTCCATTTCATACGTCCCCCCTGTAACGTGTGTGTGTGTGGAAGCCGTAAATGCATTTGTGAAGATAATCTGGTGATAAATATGCACTAGCGATGCTGGCGTAAAAGAAGAGAGCGTGTTGGAGAGCTGCTCCACTCGTTCGCCTCATAATGGAACCAATTTGCGAGTAATGACTCCGGAGTTTAGCGCTGCTTGGCCCGAATGTTCATTCCTGGCTGGAGTGTTATTTTTGTTCACAGCCAGATTACTGTATGTTGTAGCCATATTAATTAAAGTGCTGAAGTGGTAAAGTGGTGCTATCTTCAAGCTGCATGTTAATGACCTCTCTCTCTCTCTCTCTCTCTCTCTCTCTCTCTCTCTCTCTCTCTCTCTCCCCAAATCCCCTTCTTTCATTCTCTCATGCTTTCTCTTTCTCCTCTGTGCCTTGCATCTTCGTCTCTCCTTTTCTGTGGCTCTCTTCTTTCATTGTGTTTCTGTGTCTATTATTATTTTTCTTTCTCCTTCTCTCTCTCTTTCGCTCTGAATGTGACACTTTCTTTACCTCCTTCTCTTTCTCGCTCCTTTTTGTGTGTAACTTACACTCGCTGTGTCTCTCTCTCTCTCTCTCTTTCTCTCTCTCTTTCTCTCTCTCTCCCTCTTGTTCTCATCTACAGTATCTCTCATTTTCAGTGTCTCTCTCCTTCTCTGTCCATCCCTCTTTTTTTTCCGTCTGTTTTAACCTTCTCTGTTTCTTTCCCACGGTTTCTTTCTCTCTCTCTCTCTCTCTCTCTCTCTCTCTCTCTCTCTCTCTCTCTCTCTCTCTCTCTCTCTTGCTCTCTCTGCGCATGTGCGGGGGAAGGGTGAGAGTGGTGTGTGGCGAGCGTGAGAGCGATTGGCCATTTTTCCCGCATTTTTTTTTTTCGTAAAACATTTTGGATTAATCTTGTGTGTGTGTGTGTGTGTGTGTGTGTGTGTGTGTGTGTGTGTGTGTGTGTGTGTGTGTGTGTGTGTGTGCACTGAAGGTTAATGGTGGTTTATGTGCCCCTTTTAGAGTGTACGGAGGGGTTAGACACGGTTACACTCTAGCTATTGAACCTCTTTTAATCAACCTGAAAAGTCGTCTTTCTGGCTTTAATATTCCACACGTAAAAAGATGTAAAAGTTTTAATTGATGTTTTAAAAGACTTTGAAATTTTACCGTCAGCGAAAGTAAACTGGGGAAAAAGTGAATGGGAGCCGACACTCCCAGGAGGCCTGGTGTGGATAAGAGGTGTTTTTAAATACTTGGTGTCTACCTGGGGTAACGAGTTTTTAAATAAAAACTGGGAGGGCACTGTAGAGCACATCAAGGGCAGACTGAGCAGATGGAAGCAGGTGGTTCCAAAAATGTCCTACAGGGGGCGAACGCCGGCGATCAACAACCTGCCTGCGTCGTCTCTCTGGCACAAACCTGCTAGCAAACATCTAAGCCCTGTTTCTGGATTACCAGTCTTTTACTGTGGACTTGTTAAAATATAAACTTAGACTAAGGGATGTGGAAACCTACACTGGCTGCTGGAGGAGCCCCGGTCTACGGAGTCGTTTGAAATCTCTGGTGGTCGCCCACACTGTCCAGAGCTTTGGTCTTCTCAAAGATTGTCGCTAGCAGCTCCCACACCGCTGGAGGACTACACTACAGCTAATAGACTATAAAATCGGCGAGACGGTCTGCAGAGGAGGAAACCTTTCCCCAGCTGGACATCGCTCTCGACCTCGACGGGTGTGGAGGTTCCCCTCCTGGAGTGCAGGGGTGAAGAGGAGATGAACTTTGAAGCTGCTCTACAGGGCTGTGTTGAGGTTTTAAATCGGAAGTGGGAGTGTGGACACCCAGGGAGAAATGTTCATGGTTTTAATGAAGATATTAAACCAGAGTGGAGACACTTTACAAAAACCGCCGTTACCCAAAATATCTGCCGACCTCCAGTGGAGGATTTTACACTGCATCATGTCTGTGAACTTTTTTATTTCTATTTTAAACCCTGATGTTTTTAAGACGGTCCGTTCTGTTCACAAAGAGAAACTGGTTTTCATGCTTTTATTCACTGCTCCACGTTACAGTCACTGTTTAAGCTTTTTAAATGTATTTCAAGGTCTTTTAATGCGTTTCCAGTGTTATATTCTTGGTTTTAAGTACGTCTGGAGAAACAGGTTTATGTGGCAGCATATTATTTTTGTTTGGGAGCAGGTAAAATACCTGAGCAGAAAGAACAAGGTGACACTCTACCCCTTTCACTTTCCTGTTTCCTGTGGCTTTCAATCTTTTTTCAATATCTCTCTCTC
Organism: Silurus lanzhouensis; assembly: GCA_039877035.1. Lineage (NCBI taxonomy): Eukaryota > Metazoa > Chordata > Actinopteri > Siluriformes > Siluridae > Silurus > Silurus lanzhouensis. Next base: position 48,668 of record JBCEWE010000176.1, read on the forward strand.
TCGTTCTCTTTCTCTTTCTCATCTTGCTACGGTATCTCTCTTTTTCAGTGTCTCTTTCTTTCTTTTTCTCTCAGTCTCTCAATTTTTCCGGTCTCTCTCATTACTCTTTTCCTCTCTCTCCCTGTCTCTGTATATATAATGATTTACAGTCTTGCCATGTCACTCAAATGTTCGAGCTGCCGTGTACATTTTTCCGGTCCGGAAATGAGTTCCAGCCTCCAGCCTCCAGCCTGAGGCGGGGCGCTAGAGGCGCTAAAGCGACAAACTGCTCTTTAAATTTTCTCCCATACAGTTTATATTACACATCTGAAATAGAAAAAAGGAAGCAGAGAGAAAATGCAGGAAAAGAGAGAGAGAGAGAGAGAGAGAGAGAAGACCCAGTGGTGTGTGTGTGTGTGTGTGTGTGTGTGTGTGTGTGTGTAATACTTTTGTATAGTGTAGTTCAGCAGAAAAAAACTGTAAATATAAATAATGATCTAATTGTCTGTCTGTCTGTCTGTCTGTCTGTCTGTATCATTAAA
>JBCEWE010000226.1:0-2500 GCA_039877035.1 Silurus lanzhouensis
CTGGGGGCGAGCCTTCGCCCTGAGGAGGACCTGGGGGCGGTACACGTCCCTTCGCGGCCAGGCGGCGGTACGACGTCCCCTTCGCAGCCAGGCGGCAGTACGACGTCCCCTTCGCGGCAGGCGGTGGTACGACGTCCCCTTCGCAGCCTTTTAACGGGGCTGAGCTCTCCTGGGGACTCTGTGGCGGAGCGGCGCCCTCGGCGGAACTCTGTGGCAGAGCGGCGCCCTAGGCGGAACTCTGTGGCGGAGCAGCGCCCTCGGCAGAACTCTGTGGCGGAGCGGCGCCTCGGCGGAACTCTGTGGCGGAGCGGCGCCCTCGTGACGGCTCTGTGGCGGAGCGGCGCCCTTGTGCGACTCTGTGGCGGAGCGGCGCCCTCGTGACGACTCTGTGGCGGCCCGGCGCTCTTGTGACGACTCTGTGCCGGCCCGGCGCTCTCGTGACGACTCTGTGACGGCCCGGCGCTCTCGTGACGGGTCTGTGGCGGCGAGGCGCACTCCTGGAGACACTGTGGCGGAGAGGCGCGCCCACGGGAACCTCGAAACAGGGCAGCGCGCTTGTAGATGTTCTGTGGCGGCACGGACAGCTCATGGGAATGCTGAAATGCCATGGCGCGCTCGCAGACGCTCGGAGATGGTGCAGAGCGTCCACGAGAACCCGGAACACAGCAGCGCGCTTGTACAGATCCAAGGGCGGAGCCGTGTGTCCGTGAAAGCCCTGGAACGGAGCCTCGCGTTCTTGGATGCACAGGGATGGGACCGAGCACCAGTGAGAATACTGGAACGGAGCTGCGCGCTCTGAAGCACCTTGGAACAAAGCCGCGTGCTCTGAAAAACCTTGGGATGGAGAATCCAGAACCAGAGCCGCGCACTCTGAAGAACCTTGGGACGAGGAAAACCTTGAAAACACCTGAGCCAGAGCAGCTTGCTTGGGAGGACCTTGAGTTGAAGTCACGTGCTCTGCAGAACCCCGGAACGAAGCTTCTTCATCCTCAAGGGACTGTCGTGGAGATCCGCCACCTCTATCCCACACATCCCAGAAGAAGCTCACAAAACTCGGCGAGTGAGCCAAAATTGCCCCTTTGGCGCTCCATTAATCTGCTGGTTTTCGAGAGAGCATCACCAGACAGGAGAGAGACGCAGAAGGCGATCTTGGCTCGTTCGAGGGAAACTGAAAAAATTTTCCTCCACATACTCGCCGATGCTCCTCAGAAATCCGCCCAATTCTTCCCTTTTCCCGTAGAAGGGAGCCGGAAATCCCCTCGCGCTCGCGGAGGGGCGTGGTGCAGCCGCGCTCTCATGGTCCGGCGTCTGTGGTTCCGAACCGTGAGGAGCGGCACTGAGCTCCCGGTGAAAATCCGAAGCCGGGTTCGGCTGCCGATCCATCGCGGTTGGCATCGCGGTTGGGCGAATCCGCTTTCGGTTTCGGTCGGTTCTTCTGTCAGGCTGATGGACAGGACGCGGAAGCGGAAATAACTCAATCATTGTTTATTCAGTCAGTTCAACAAAAAAAACACTCACAGTTGCCGTGGCGAGAAAACAAACAAGAATATCCGCTCGACATGAGTAATCCAAAAACGAAACTTAGAGTCCGAAAACGAAAGTAAACTGCAACGGTAACGAGTAATCCGCACATGGACACAGAGTCTGAAAACAGAACCAGCGGGCAGGCTGGCAGTCGCGGGAACAGGAGATGACCAGCATGACAATTCAAGAACCGACAGCCTGTGACTCGAGAACGTGAGTCTATATAGTCTGATCTGTAACGAGCCACAGCTGTCGGTCGTTCAGGCAGGCACGGGATAACGAGGAACCATGTCAGCTACTGAGGGGGCGTGGCAGGGTGCATCTCTGACAGCTACTGAGGGGGGCGTGGCAGGGTAATCTCTAAAAGCGGCCGAGGGGGGCGTGGCAGGGGAATCTCTGACAGCGGCCGAGGGGCGTGCAGGGGAATCTCTGATAGCGGCCGAGGGGGGCGTGGCAGGGGAATCCCTGACATATTAACACAACACAATTCCCAGAAAATCTGGGACACTGTGTAAAATGTAAATAAAAACAGAATGCAATGATTTACAAATTTCATAAACCCATATTTTATTCACAATGCAACATAGAAAACATATAAAATTTTAAACTGAGGAAATATACAATTTAAAGAAAAAAACAAGGTCATTTTGAATTTGATGGCTGTAACTGATCTCAAATGTTATTAAAATGTTAACAGTTTGGAGAAACATTTTGCATCTAATGAGGTTATTTGACCTTTGACCTGAGTTTCAAAGAATGTGGAGAAATATCTGTTTGAAGGTTTGAAAACATTTGGTGCATCATAAAACGAAAAACACAACAAAGAAAACCCAGAACTGTTGAGCAACTGTCACAACCTTGTCACAACTTTCCTGGGACGTTTCACAGCCACCAAATTTAAAATGACTATCTTTTTTTTTTAAGTTATAACATTTGATAAATTTTTTGTTTTATAGTGAATAAAATATGGATTTAT
>JBCEWE010000226.1:7500-65000 GCA_039877035.1 Silurus lanzhouensis
GAAGTAAGTCTGTAGGGAGTCAGTAGTGAATATGTAGGGAGTCTGTAAGGAGTCTCTAGTGAGTCTGTAGGGAGTCAGTAGAGAGTATGTAGTAAGTCTGTAAGGAGAAAAATTGCTGAAGAATACACAGCAGCCAATTAGACTTGCTGCCATCAATAACCCAATGGCTTTATACTAATCAGTAGGTCATGAGCTCAAATCCCATCACATTAAAAAGGTTGTGACAAGTAACACATTCAAAATAAACCGTATTCAGTGGAATGTACTCATTTATTTTGTTCGCTCGTTTATTACCTGCTACGTGTTTTCTCGAAAACCGAACGCCGTGTTCTCTCAGCCTGTAAACGATTCTCTGAAGCACAGCCCACACCAACTACGCAACCGAACGCCTCGAGTTTGCTGTCAGACAAAAATCACACATCGATTGGCAATGATGGGATACATGATGTGCGGAGCTATTTCGATGCCATGGTGACCGAAAACAAGCAGAAATTTTTTTGATTTAACATTAGCATGTATGCTAAAATGCACCAATAGGAGGACAGCATGGGATACGTACAAACTCACCGGGGCACAACAGCTACAGTTATCTCCATTCAATTCAGACTTATTTGTAGAGAAATTTTAACATTGGACATTGTCCTTATAATGTAATTTTTAATGAGTGAGCCAGTGGAGACTGTGGTGAAGGAAAAACTCCCTAAGACTGCATGAGGGAGAAACCTTGAGACTCAAAAGGAAACCTCATCCTTATCACCGAATTTCCATTCGTTACAGTTCACTGTTAATGTTACTGTTCAGCGATGGACGCTTACATGCAAAAACTGTTCAAAGCAGACTGTCGATATTAATTCCAGTTCAAATCCCTCCTCAAATTCTTGGAATAAAGGAGAAAGGGGATCGAAATGGGTTAATGAACGCCGAAAAATATGGCCGCAAATTTCTTCAGAAGGTTTCTGGTTATGAGACGTAGATTTCAGCGTGAACTTGGATCGTACCAGGGAATGGCCACGTAGAATGTAGTCATTTAGTTTCAATTGCAGAGGATTCGCAGCAGATAATCGGACCCAGAGAACGGTACAGCCTGGTATTGAATTTGGCTTCAATTTTAGAATATACTCATGTACAGAAATCACACAGTGTAAAAAATAACGCCTTTTTATTAAAACGACTAACATTTTCCACACCTGCTATTCATCTGATGTTTTTCCTCCTGTTGTCACTTATTCTTTAAAACCAGCTGCATCACATTTCTCATATCCCTCGCTCCTTTCTCTGACGTGCATCTGTGCCTGGTTGCTTTACATGCATGGATTATCCAATATATTCATCCATGCAAAGAATTGCAAATCAGAAGTCATACAGTGCATCATCTCTAACAATACAAATACACTCTCGTGCACCTTTTCACAAAGAAAAAGCACAAAAAGTCCTTTCCTTCTCCCAACCATTGACCAGCTCACTCTCCCACGTCTGTGCGTTTCCCTCTCCTGGGTCCACTGACACACATATTTCCCGTTTGTGTTTAAAACTGCGTCATCCTGACCTACATTCAGTGCGCATTCGCAGCTCGGATCCGTCCTCACCGCGCTGCGCCGTGTCAACCCACGCTGCCGCGCAGCTCGGCCCCAGCATCGCTAAACACACACACGTCATTTCAACACAAACCTCAAGACTCCCAGAGCAAAGCATCAATCAGATGAAGAATGAGACAGAGCCCAACATCCGGCACATCCGCCACTGTCAATGAGCTGGAAAGCAGGAGGAAATGAGCGAGAAGGGAACATGTGTGCGTGCGTGCGTGTGTGCGTGCGTGCGTGCGCGTGTGTGTTTGTGTCACATATGAAATATTTGTATGTGCATATGCAACAGAGTAAGAGAGAAACCATGTATCTGTGTGTGTGTGTGTGTGTGTGTGTGTGTGTGTGTGTGTGTGTGTGTGTGTGTGTGTGTGTGTGTGTGTGTGTGTAAAATAATTGAATGTAACATTCAATTAGAGAAAAGAATTAGAGAAAAAAACATGTGTGTGTTTGGCTCTAGACAGACAAACAGACAGACAGACAGACAGGCAGGCAGGCAGGCAGGCAGGCAGACAGGCAGGCAGACAGACAGACAGATAGACAGACAGAGAGATAGTGTATGTGCATCTCCAAATTAAGTCAATAGGACATCTAATAGTAATGTAAACACTGTGTGTGTGTGTGTGTGTGTGTGTGTGTGTGTGTGTGTGGTGTGTGTGTGTGTGTGTGTGTGTGTGTGTGTGTGTGTGTGTGGTGTGTGTGTGTTTATGCAACAGAGATTAACCAAACTTTTACTTTTCAGTGTTTCCTATACCTGTGCATTTGGACCTCGCACACACACACACACACACACACACCACACACACACACAACACACACACACACACACCACACATACACACAGACACACATACACACAGACACACAACACACACACACACACACACACACACAACACTCTTACCTGTTTGTGCATCTCTATGTTAAGTCCGTAAGACATCTCATAGTACTGTGAACACAGAGAAACACAGGGTCTTCATTCATAATGAATACATCATCCATCAAACTAAAGCCTCTGTAACCTGACAAGTACAAATGACAATCTATACATAGATAAAGAAAAAAGGAGCGAGAGAGAGAGAGAGAGAGGGGGGGGGGGGGGAGATTTTAAAAGCCTGTTATTACATAATTTCTCTGTCCCATATGGAAATCTGATATATAGCAATATATGCAAAGCAAATATATTACATGCATGTTCATGTTTTTATTTCACAGTTATAAAAATATATCTCAGATACTTGTGTGTATATACATATATTTTAAAAATATGAAAAATAATGTACATATATTTTTCCAAATACACATATGCCACATATATGCATATAGAATACAATTGTGCTTATGTAATACAGAAAATATACTTTTTTCTAATATATAATTATTACTTACTTTATATAACTACACTACATTTTTCTAATTGTATTGAATAAACGGTTAAAACATGGTTTGCAGTTGCTTCAAAAAAAGGAACAAGCCAAAAATGTTGGAATGATGTCACTCCCAAAACTCTCATATTTAAAAGTAAAAAAAAAGAAAAGAAAACAAGAGACATGGACCCTTTTACAAAGAAATGACACGAGTAAAGTTAAGCTTAATAAGAAAATAAAAAATGAATAAAAACAAAATTTAGTTATTGTCCCAAATCGGAATTTTAAAAAAAAGCAAAAAAGTTTCACTTCATGTACACAATTAACATGAAATCGAACCTTTAAATGTAGATAACTTTCATATACAGTACACAAAGTGTGTTTGTGCAACGTTTTGGTATATTTGCAAAGGATATTTCCAGCAAAGCAAAATCATACACACGTCAAATCACACACACGTCAAATCATACACACGTCAAATCACACACACAAACACACACGTCAAATCACACACACGTCAAATCATACACACGTCAAATCACACACACGTCAAATCATACACACGTCAAATCACACACACAAACACACACGTCAAATCACACACACGTCAAATCATACACACGTCAAATCACACACACAAACACACACGTCAAATCACACACACACACGTCAAATCACACACACACACACACACACACACGTCAAATCACACACACGTCAAATCATACACTTGTCAAATCATACACACGTCAAATCATACACATGCAAATCACACACACGTCAAATCACACACACGTCAAATCATACACTCGTCAAATCATACACACGTCAAATCATACACACGTCAAATCACACACACGTCAAATCACACACACGTCAAATCACACACACACACATGTCAAATCACACACACGTCAAATCACACACACGTCAAATCACACACACGTCAAATCACACACACACGTCAAATCACACACACGTCAGATCACACACACGTCAAATCACACACACACACACACACACACGTCAAATCACACACACGTCAAATCACACACACACACACACACGTCAAATCACACACACGTCATATCACACACGTCAAATCATACACTCGTCAAATCATACACACGTCAAATCACACACACACGTCAAATCACACACACGTCAAATCATACACACGTCAAATCACACACACGCCAAATCACACACACACACACGTCAAATCACACACACGTCAAATCACACACACGTCAAATCATACACTCGTCAAATCATACACACGTCAAATCACACACACACGTCAAATCACACACACGCCAAATCACACACACACACACGTCAAATCACACACACGTCAAATCACACACACGTCAAATCATACACTCGTCAAATCATACACACGTCAAATCACACACACACGTCAAATCACACACACGTCAAATCATACACACGTCAAATCACACACACAGGTCAAATCATACACACGTCAAATCACACACACACACGTCAAATCACACACACGTCAAATCACACACACGTCATTTGTGTATGGAAAATGCTACAAATGTTTACATTAAGAGAACAAAGCCAGCTCCATGAAGGTACAAGGTAGTATCAAAAAGTTTCAAGATTAGTTATGAAACATGCCAACAGATAGCAGCACAGAGCTGCACGCACAGTCACAGGGGGCACCGACCTGTGTACATCAGGTGCTGTGCAGCTGCTGCTATTCTGACCATGTGAGTTACCATGCTTTCGGCTCCTGCGTACTTCACTCTCTTCCTAAAAATGTTCGCCAGGTTTGCCGTTTTGACACTATTGCGGACATTCGGCACACACAGCAGAAGGCGCTTGATACTCTTTGAAAAGTAGACTTCCAGATTACGTTCCTCTCCTCACCTCACTTACATCAGTACCTGACTTTACTAAGTAGTTGAATGAATCTCTATTAAATCTAGTAGAACATCTTCCCAGAAGAGTGGAGGTTAATAGGAAATGGGGACTAATTTGGAGTCACCAGTGGCCAGTGTTCCTGTCCCTCTCCTCAGATGTTCCAGCTTTGTCCTGGCGCCCCACCACTGAAGGCTACTGTGTGCAGCTGGGGATGGTTCCACACCAACAACCTGGAGATCCATGATATTACAGAGTAACACAGAAGCTTTGAGGATGGATTTGGACTCCAATGTCAAAACAGGTTGCGCTCAACCATCACTGCACCTCAACATGGTTTATCTGTAATAAATGGACATTCAGTGCCACCCAGATGAGGATGAGGTTCCCTCTTGAGTCTGGTTCATCTCAAGGTTTCATCTCAGGGAGTTTTTTCTTCAACACCGATTCACTCTTTAGGGACCAACTTGCACTTATAAGGAACGAACTTTCTTCTTCTTAATGACCTCTTTATCTCTGTAAAGCTGCTTTAGAAAAATACCATTGTTAAAGAGCGAAACGAATAAAATGAAGTGAAGTGATTACGTGTGGAACGAGGGAACGGGCTGCTCAAAAAGAAGCACGTTACAATTTCATGGTCAGGTTTCCACAAACTATTGGCCGTGTGGTTTCTATCGCAAAAAAGTGATAGAAAGTAGGAATGAGAGTAAGAAGAGGAGAGGACAGAATGTGTGGGAACAAGAGGGAGTGAGACCAAAAGGAGTGATGGAGAGATTAAAAGAGAATGTGTGTGTGTGTGTGTGTGTGTGTGTGTGTGTGTGTGTGTGTGTGTGTGTGGTGTGTGTGTGTGTGTGTGTGTGTGTGTGTGTGGTGTGTGTGTGTGATGAATTGGTCTTGGTGACACACTCAGTCTCAGCAGGCAGACATGCAGCACTGTGTGAGTGATGGAGATGAAATCTGACTCAACTGTTCTTTCTCTCTCTCTTTCTCTCTTTCTCTTTTCTCTCTTTCCCTTTCTTTCTTCCTTTCCGTCACACCCACACTCACTTGTTCCTCACCCTCCTTCCCTCTCCCTCCCTCCTTCCCTCCTCCACTCGTCTCTATGTGCGATTCAATTCATCGCTGCTCTTTTTTCTCCCATTTCGCTCACTTGATCATTTCTCACTCTGTCTCCTTATCAGACTCTCTGCGCAACTCCTCTGATCCTTTCTCACTTTCTCACTATCTCTCCTTCTCTATCATTATATAAAGTGCACCCCTCCCCCCCCAAACATTTCTACCTTTTCTACCCCGTCGTCCTGAACGTACCACGTCAGAAACACCAGACACAACAAAGAAGCATAATTCTATTTTTTTTCCCCAAATAATTCCAACCACACAACGTAACTATTTTCCCTCGTCATGACAGTAGATTGTCCTCAAATTTCGCTGCAATACAAACTCATTTGAGGCAAGATTAATTCCAAGGCTTTCTGGATTTCATTCAAAGCACTTTTATGGGCACCACCGTAATTGGTTATAGTATTCCCAAAGCTAGAAGTGTTCCGTATTCCATTAACAGCATTCCCAAAAATATCCGGAACGATATTTCCAAAGCTAGACTTTTGGCAGACGTAAGATGAAACTAGCTGCGTTTTTTTCCCCCAACATAATTTCCAAACAAATACACTCCTTCCCTTTAAATCCACAGCCCCAATACACACTCAGCTGTATCCTGAATAGACCACAACTTTCCTACTCTTACTCTTTCTCTATATACAGTGAAGACCAATAAGACAGACAGACAGACAGACAGACAGACAGACAGACAGACACAGACAGACAGACAGACAGACAGACAGACAGATAGATAGATAGATAGATAGATAGATAGATAGATAGATAGATAGATAGATAGATAGATAGAAATGTATTGTCATTGCATAATACAGGTACACAAAAATTTGCATATATATACGAAACATAAGACTAGTTTTGTAACACGCCAACAGATGGCAGCACAAGGCTGCACGCACAGTCACAGGGAGCACCGTCCTTCGTAAGTCACACCTTAAGTGTGTCAAAAGACATTTTCCTGTGTACATCAGGAGCTGTGCAACCGGTACTGTTCTGACCACGTGAGTTACAACGTTGCTATTCTGACACGTGCTGACACAAGAGTATCTCACTGTATATATATATATATATATATATATATATATATTATTAATATATATATATTATATATACCTTTTGATTATAGCAATATGGTGTGTAAGGCACAATATGCGTTAAGAAATATGTGATATATAAATGTACAATATGAAATATGAACAGCTGTACATGAATTTTGCACAGTGTATATACAGATGATATGTAGATATTTCTATACGGTTCTAATTATCTAGATGATACGGAATGTATAGAGTGGAGCAGAACTGCACGATGGTTACTGGGCATAACCTTCTCAGCTAATTCTTGATGAGTTGGAAAATGCATGGCAAAGGATCGAGATTGATCTTCATAAGATTCGGGTATTTTAATAACAAAGATTAAGCATATTTCACGCCTTTCACAGCCTTTTCTTGCTCATATTTCCCCAGGGTGCCAATATTAATGGGGGGCACTGTATACTACTGAAAGTGCATGGATTTATTTCCCATTTAAGTTGACAGGTTGCGATACGTTATAATCATATCATACGATTCATCTCACGAGAGAAAACTTCAATGTGATGTGATGTGTAATTGGGAAGTGGTTGCTCACTGGTTAAAACATTGGACTTTGGACCAGGAAGGTCATGAGTTTAAATCCCAGTACCACAGACCAAGCTGGCACTGCTGGCCCTTGAGCAAGGCCCTTGACCCTTAAGATTCTCTGATAAGGGCATCTGATCCAAATTCCATTATGTAAATGTAATGTAATGGCCACTCCCCCTAACACTGAGACTGGTAGATATACAGAGAAGCAGGAACGAGATAAAAATAAAAGAAAGAAACATGAACAAGTGTCATTCCTTATTTATTTTTTGGGTTTTTTTGGGGAGGGGGGATTTGGCATTAGAATAAGACCAGCCATTTGATGAAGAAATGATACTCTGTGAAGGAGATGAGTGGATATGTGTCCAAGGCAGCTGACTCTCTGCAGTGGCTGAGGTGCATTAGTAGAAATTTAATACAGGCCACACCTAGGAGGCGCTCTTTTCACCATTTTGACATGCACCATGACACATCCTTTATCAGGTGATGAATTTACCATAAACTCGGAGGCAAACAGTTTTCTAGGATGACTTGTCTAGTTCACTTCAACTACGGGACCCAAACATATTCCAGCATGACACAAAGTGCACAAAGCCAGCTCGATGAAGATATCCTTGACATGGGATGGAGTGAAAGATCTCCTTTTATGGAGCTTTAACTGCACCCCAGGCCTTCTCACCTCACCTACATCATTACATGATTTTACTAACACGCTTATGGCTGAATGAATCTCCCAAAATATTTTTTCAAAAAATCTAGTGGAACATCTTCCCAGAAGAGTGGAGGTTCTCCTATGGTCAGGTGTCCACATACATTTGCCCATATAGTGCATCTTTACACCTCTGGTTGTTACTTGAAATATATGGTCTGAAGTACACACACACACACACACACACACCACACCCACACACACACACACACACACACACACACACACATACACACACACACACACACCACACACAAACACACACACACACACACACTGCAGGTCTGAAAGTGTATAATACCGTAAAAGCACTGAGCACTATAGCTCCTATATTACTGTTAATAGAGTGTGAAGTCTTAACACACTTCCTAATGGCTCAGTCTGTTCAGCAACCTTGAGCAAGACCATAGCCATCAGTCAGACCCCCCTCCTCCCCCACACCAAGCCCACCTCCTGCTACAGCACGACCTTCAGAACCAGTTAACACTTATACCGAGGCCACCGTATGTCCTGTGCCTGAACTGTGTTGTCCAGCGGCGTGACGTTGCAACAGAAACGTACCGTATTAAAATAATAAATAAATAAACAAACGACGCAGATCCTATTTTAAACCAAATCCCATCCATTCACACATTCGGCAGAAATTCTCTTCTCATTTGAGATTCCAAAAACAAGCATGTCCTTTAGAATTCATCAACACTTCAACTCATCATCGGATACTCAGGAGCTCCGGCGTAGGCGTCCGCGCGCTAGTTTAGGACTCGCCGGGTTTCATTCTAAATCTCATAACACCACGGTATTAATGTTTATAGGAGGCCGGCTCTGTGTGGGAGATTTCAAAGAGGCAAAAACGTAAAAAAGTCTGGAAAATTGGTTCGTTCTGTCAGTGTCAGAGGAATTGCTGCATTTATACATTTACTACATGCAGTTCTAAATAATCCAGAAATTCCCAACCCAGGACCAGGGTTTGAAAAGATACCACCAGGGCACAAGGGGCAAAAATTTCTATCGATATGACACCGCGTGCAGTTGCTATGGAAGCACAATTTGACCGTTTCATGTATTAAAATTTCTTATAAATTAAATCGAATAAGTACATGTACGATGATTGTTCTGATCTGATAATATTAATATTGATGGCATCGCTAGACGCCTTTATCCAGAGCGACTTACAAAGTGCTATGAAGTCTCTATCAATAAGTTGACTTTGATGTTCTCTTTTGAGTCTGGTTCCTCTCAAGGTTTTCTTCCTCATGAAGTCTCAGGGAGTTTTTCCTTCACCACTGTCGCCTGATTAGGGATAAACTTGGATTCATTTATACATTTATACAAGTATTTATTTCTGAAAAGCTTCTTTTGGCCAGTGTCTATTGTTAAAGTGCTACACAAAAATGAATTGAACTGAAATAACAAGCAAAAGGTTTGGAATCTTAAAGCTTGAATGTACTGTACATTAAATTCTATTGTGCTAAAAGCAGCATTGCTTCAATGCTTTCCAATGAAAGTAATGTTTTCATTTATTTCTTTAATAATTTAGAAATATTTAACAACGTATTCATTATAATGTAAAACAGTCAATTCAAGGTTTATTTTCAACCCACGGCCTTCAGTCAGAGGCGCAAAAATTGGTACGCATTATATGCAGCGCCACACATAGGGGGCGCCATTGCATATAGTGTATTTATTTGTGTATTTACCCCTCTTTTTTTAGGTGCATTGAGGGAGGGGCCAGCCATGATCTTACATACCCCTCTGCAAATGGACCCCTGCCTTCAGTTGAGTTTTATTGTTGGCCCTTCGTAGGAAAAGGTTTTGCTGCTCCAGAGAGAGCAGGAAACAACAGTCGCCCAACGGGGGACTCGAACCCACGACCCTAAGATTAAGAGTCTCATGTTCTACTGACTGAAATGTATTTAAAATGATTTTATTTTTTGTTTGTCGTAATAAGATTTGCATTTATATAGTAGATTCACTCTCTAGCCATCATTCTTAGAGAAATAACAACACAAACACTTGAACAAATTTGTTAAACTCAGTTAATGAGGGAACATGGAGTTAGGGTTTGGGAGAATAGCTGTATTTCCTGTCTGGGTTTTATCCAGGGTGCTCCAGGAGATTCCGCCAGCATGGACCTTGACATTTGAAGGATCTGAGAGATTTTTGCATGGAGAGATGGTCTCAGATTCCTGTGCCATGTATTCTCCAGGCATTACAGAACACTCACAAAGGACTGACTTAAAGGGTGCCAATAATTGTGCCACACATATATTTTTAAAAAATGTATATTCGAACACACGGAGAAAACTTTCATTTGCATCTACTTTACCGCTTCTCTACATACAGAACATGTGTTTGTGGACACCTCACCATAATATCGGTACAGTAAGTGATTTTTTTTTTCTTTTTTTAAACATTTCATTCATCATTCGCTGTTATAATAACCTCTACTCTTCTGGGAAGCTGTTCCACTAGATTTTGTGGAGATCAATGGAGATTCATTCAGCTGCAAGGCTGTTAGTAAAGTCAGGTAACGATGTGGGTTGAGATCAGAACAGGTTTGTCCCAATACTTTTGGCATTAAAGTGTACCTGTACTTATGTATATCCAAAAAGGGTTCCATAGTAGGGAATATGAGGTTGTAGCTCTTGGGATCAGCCACTACATTTTTTAAAGGTACATAATCCACCTTACATATCACTGCCTTCATTGTGTGTGTGTGTGTGTGTGTGTGTGTGTGTGTGTGTGTGTGTGTGTGTGTGTGTTAGACGTATTGAGTTGGGAGCAGATTGAACACGGCATGCGGTGGATGTAGCACGGTTCAGCACGGCTAAGCCTGCCCTTATGCTGATACTGCAGTGTGTGCATGAATATATATGTGTGTGTGAGTGTGTGTATATACACAGTCTAATGGGTCCTACGGTCTAATGAGTGTGTTAAGTGTCCTCTGGTTCCATCTTGGCAGCTGTTTGCTGTCCAAATGTACTGCTGTGATATGTCCGGTAGCGATGCTCGAACATTCCTCACTCAACGTGCATGTGTGTGTGTGTGTGTGTGTGTGTGTGTGTGTGTGTGTGTGTGTGTGTGTGTTTGGTTTGGTTTTTGGGGGGTGAGCAATAAAGTAGTATAATCTGAGCTAAATATATAATATTGTTCTCATTTTTTCCAAGAGGTGATACCCAGGCGACGGGGTGAGATGGTGATTGTGCCATTTCATTAAAAAATAAAAATAAAAAAACACACATGCTCAGTTGTGACTGACCTACTATTTGGGATTTCTTCTGCTGTGAGACGTTTTGCTGCAATTCTGCTACTGTTGAACCAATTCATGAGGATTTATTCGGCACTGAATCACATTAAACTGCAGCGTGAATATTTTATTTATCTTCATCTATCTTTTAGGCTTCAGACAAGTGAACCTGTTTCTAGCTTCTTGTTGTATAAAGGGAAATTCCTAACAGAAATCTTCAGAGGCAGAGAGGAGAAACAGAATTATTACCACAGAATCCCGAGGTTCAGCTACTGAAACAGCTCGATGCTAACGCTATGAATGATATGAGGTGAACTGATATCTGCTGAAATCTTTGGATTTAAACCTGAAGTGACCAATTGGATCTGTACATTTACTTACGCTTAAATAACTGTTACAAAATAGACATAAAGAAAGTAAGTACAGTCTGCAGTATGGCATATAATATAGTAGGGTATAAGTGTAAGTATAGTGTAAGTATCAGTGGTGGGCGGCAGGGTCAGTAAATCCTTCTCTGCTGACCTAATCACTATCAGAAGCACTGACCTACATTTACAACCTAAATTCTAATATTTGTTCCAAAATTGTATTCATTTATTCCCAGTTTATTCTCTTCATTTCGTAGCGTTTCTCTCGGCTGCACTGCTTCCAGTACGTGTATGTGGATGTTAGATTTTTTGTCCAAACAGATTTCAGCCTCTATGTGCTGCCGTGTCAATCTAATCTGCCCAGAGCGTTCACAATCAGTACTGCTGGCCTTTTTTACCATTGAGAATATTACCAAAGGATCTGTTTCTTTAACCAATCAGATTTCATATTCGCCTCACAGGGCAGCTCGCTGGCCAGAATAGCGTCAGCATTTTTCCGTCCTCTGATTGGTTTGTCAGAGGGAAACTGTTACAGCCAAGTTCGACTGGTAAACACAAGGGCATCCAGCGTAAAACATGTGCCAAATCAAACATGCGGATGGTCCGCTGTGGCGACCCCTAATGGGAAAGCCGAGAGAAAGTTCAGTATAGTGCAGTTCGGTGGTCCCCAAAAATCCACAAATTTTGGACGTGCCCCCACAGTCCCTATGGTACATTAGTGAATTCATCTAGACATTATGCCACTTTATAAACTTAATAGTGTACAGAATTTGACCAAATGCATAGTTCAAAATGTTATTCCTAACGTTCCTAAACAATTTCAAGATAATCCACAACTTGCTGTTAGTTAGGTTCCAAATGAGAACCCGTGAATTCCAAACCGTGAAATTATCAGTGGTTGACTGTATGAGTGTAATATAGCATAATAATTGCCAAAGTAAAAAAAATCAGACCTTCAGAATCAGCAAACGTCCTGTAGCGTAAACTCAATGTTGCCTGAAGCTGCTGCTTTAACCGATCAGATTTTGAGTTCCCGGGGCCAGCTAGCAGGCATACGGTAACGTCAGCATTTGCACATCCTTTGTTTGGATGGTCAAAAAGTGCACTAGTCAGAGCTCGCAACCCACATCTGTAGCAAACTGCACAAGCTTTAATATATTATGCATTTAATAGCTGTTTTTGATGTTGTACACTGCATTTCTCTGTAATATTGATGCTTTCTGTAGCGTCACAATGACGGTATTAAGAAGTGAATCGATTCACGTAGGGCTACACTGGAGGTCTAGGTGGGAAATGCACAGCCTGATTCTAACATAACTAAAATATAAATGTAGCATAAGTATTGTATAAGTATAAAACTTTCTTTAGCTTCTCCCATTAGGGGGCGCCACAGCGGATCATCCGCATGTTTGATTTGGCACATGTTTTTTACGCTGGATGCCCTTCCTAACGCAACCCTCCCCAATTTATCCGGGCTTGGGACCGGCACTAAGAGTGGCTGGGGTTGGTTCCCTGACCGGGGATCGAACCCGGGCTGCAGCGGTGAGAGCGCCGCTTCCTAACCACTAGACCAGTACAGTAAAACCGATGGTGCGAGATGCGAACCGCGGTAAAGCGGGGGGTTACTGTAAACCAAAGCCTAGTATACATATGGTATAAGAAAAGTATAAAGTATGGTCTAAGTATAGGATATTATGGGGTATGTATCATATTATAAATTAAAAGTAATTTTTTTTTCCTAATATGAAAACAGAAGGCATTTTTATAGACATTTACAGATGTGGCATTTTGTTAATATGAAGATGGACGTGGATGAGACGAGGACAGAATTATTATTCATAATAGAATTAATATACATAATAGAATTATTCAGAAAAAACATATAACTCAGATGTTCATAGTGGAATCATTTCATGTATATACAAATGTCTGTTAAATCGTAAAAACACACGACTTAATATAAGAATGAAGTGATCAATGAAGTGGGAGAAGGAAGGAGGGATAATTATAACAAAGGAAGAATGGACAATAATATGGAGATATCAATGCAAATGCCCCAAGTGACAGAAATGGGGAAAAAACTTGACTAGATGTTTTATTACACCCCATCAGAAAGCCCACCAGGGTAGCAAATTTTCTGTTGTAGCAACTAAGGAAACCAAAAACGCATATTATTGCTATATTATTAAGGATTACTAAAGAACAATACATATTGCATTACAGGATATTTTTTCATTGTGTGACAGTAAAATCTTACTTTTTGGTAAAATACCACAAAATGGTTAACAGGTGATAAATATTTAATGCATTTTTGCTGATGGCTGTTAAATTTTGTTTTTACCAATAAATGTTCTCTGAATCAGAGTCCTACCCTGAATGCATGGATGAAAATCGCAATGAACATTTAGATAATAGAGCAAAATTGTAAATCATAAACTGGAACAATTCAAGGTTTATACTGGGAAAAATTGAATAAATGCAACATCTTACAGATGTGATTTTATATTTGAATCAAATTTATAATGTAAATAAAAATCACTCCCTATATGTACATAGTTTTCTCTTTTTTTCCTTTTTATTGCTATTTCTGATGAGCATATGTACAGAAAACCAAAATGTTGTGTAAATGTACAGTATATACGTGAATATACTGATATATATATATATACATGCGGGGTTAGATGTAGGTGATCTTAGGTGTGATGTCTAATTACATCTGATGGAAATGCAAAGTTACCTTTTCATTGATAAGAAGAAATAAAACAAAAAAAGGAACCTTGTGTAACCTTAACCAGATCATTCTTTTCCCCAGACGTCCTCCATCCAGCAGTCAGAAAACAGCAAGGCAGCCTGGTGTTAGCAATACTTAATAATTAACGGCTCACTGTTTAGCGGTGATGGACACCTAATACACGCCCTTTTTGTAATCTCCTGGCTAAATACGACACTCATGCATCCTTAGGTTAAAGCTTCGATGAAGACAGTTTGTGAAGCGTTAATGCCAGAGGTCATTAGATGTTGTTTTCTGTGTGGTATGAAGTATCTACACAGCAGAACTGGCACAATTCATGAACAGTGGTGTTACAGCCCGCTCACATTTACATAAACTCATGACCTTTTTAAAATGTTTACCATGATGGAGCTGTGGCTTTATTCTCAACACAAACTTCAAGTGTCTTCTGTCATTAACAAACTGAACCAATACCCAGTGACCTCCATTCAATCAGAGCCACTTTTAATAATCGCACAAACAAATGCACTTAAGCTGTGCTTAATGAGTCCTCACCACAAATCCAAACGGTGGACCATTTTAAGCAGTTAGCACTACTACTGAGAAACATTTTTACAGCACAAGTGTGTGCTGAATATCCGATTACATTAACCACACAGACTTGGACCATGGAGATGCCAATCAGTCGATGTTCATTTGCATTAAATGAAGTGCACTGAAGTCTTTTTTTTTAACCACTTCATGTTGTGATGTTCAGAAGGGACACTGTAAACAGGAATATGAGTCGCGGCTGATGCATTGTGCGTTCAGGACAACAACTTCACTCATCATCTTCTCTCTGAGATCTTCTCGTACACACCAAAAGAGATTAAAGCCTGGCATGATCTCAATGTGATGTGTAATTGGGAAGTGGTTGCTCACTGGTTAAAACATTGGACTTTGGACCAGGAAGGTCATGAGTTTAAATCCCAGTACCACCAGACAAGCTGGCACTGCTGGGCCCTTGAGCAAGGCCCTTGACCCTTAAGATTCTCTGGATAAGGGCATCTGATCCAAATTCCATTATGTAAATGTAATGTAATGGCCACTCCCCTAACACTGAGACTGGTAGATATACAGAGAAGCAGGAACGAGATAAAAATAAAAGAAAGAAACATGAACAAGTGTCATTCCTTATTTATGTTTTTTGGGTTTTTTTGGGGAGGGGGGGATTTGGCATTAGAATAAGACCAGCCATTTGATGAAGAAATGATACTCTGTGAAGGAGGATGAGTGGATATGTGTCCAAGGCAGCTGACTCTCTGCAGTGGCTGAGGTGCATTAGTAGAAGATTTAATACAGGCCACACCTAGGAGGCGCTCTTTCACCATTTTGACATGCACCATGAACACATCCTTTATCAGGTGATGACATTTACCATAAACTCGGAGGCAAACAGTTTTCTAGGATGACTTTGTCTAGTTCACTTCAACTACGGGACCAAACATATTCCAGCATGACACAAAGTGCACAAAGCCAGCTCGATGAAGATATCCTTGACATGGGATGGAGTGAAAGATCTCCTTTTATGGAGCTTTAACTGCACCCCAGGCCTTCTCACCTCACCTACATCATTACATGATTTTACTAACACGCTTATGGCTGAATGAATCTCCCAAATATTTTTTTCAAAAAAATCTAGTGGAACATCTTCCCAGAAGAGTGGAGGTTCTCCTATGGTCAGGTGTCCACATACATTTGCCCATATAGTGCATCTTTACACCTCTGGTTGTTACTTGAAATATATGGTCTGAAGTACACACACACACACACACACACACACACACCCACACACACACACACACACACACCACACACATACACACACACACACACACACACACACAAACACACACACACACACACACTGCAGGTCTGAAAGTGTATAATACCGTAAAAGCACTGAGCACTATAGCTCCTATATTACTGTTAATAGAGTGTGAAGTCTTAAACACACTTCCTAATGGCTCAGTCCTGTTCAGCAACCTTGAGCAAGACCATAGCCATCAGTCAGACCCCCCTCCTCCCCCACACCAAGCCCACCTCCTGCCTACAGCACGACCTTCAGAACCACGTTAACACTTCATACCGAGGCCACCGTATGTCCCTGTGCCTGAACTGTGTTGTCCAGCGGCGTGACGTTGCAACAGAAACGTACCGTATTAAAATAAATAAATAAATAAACAAACGACGCAGATCCTATTTTAAAACCAAATCCCATCCATTCACACATTCGGCAGAAATTCTCTTCTCATTTGAGATTCCAAAAAAACAAGCATGTCCTTTAGAATTCATCAACACTTCAACTCATCATCGGATACTCAGGAGCTCCGGCGTAGGCGTCCGCGCGCTAGTTTAGGACTCGCCGGGTTTCATTCTAAATCTCATAACACCACGGTATTAATGTTTATAGGAGGCCGGCTCTGTGTGGGAGATTTCAAAGAGGCAAAAACGTAAAAAAGTCTGGAAAATTGGTTCGTTCTGTCAGTGTCAGAGGAATTGCTGCATTTATACATTTACTACATGCAGTTTCTAAATAATCCAGAAATTCCCAACCCAGGACCAGGGTTTGAAAAGATACCACCAGGGCACAAGGGGCAAAAATTTCTATCGATATGACACCGCGTGCAGTTGCTATGGAGACACAATTTGACCGTTTCATGTATTAAAATTTCTTATAAATTAAATCGAATAAGTACATGTACGATGATTGTTCTGATCTGATAATATTAATATTGATGGCATCGCTAGACGCCTTTATCCAGAGCGACTTACAAAGTGCTATGAAGTCTCTATCAATAAGTTGACTTTGATGTTCTCTTTTGAGTCTGGTTCCTCTCAAGGTTTTCTTCCTCATGAAGTCTCAGGGAGTTTTTCCTTCACCACTGTCGCCTGATTAGGGATAAACTTGGATTCATTTATACATTTATACAAGTATTTATTTCTGAAAAAGCTTCTTTTGGCCAGTGTCTATTGTTAAAGTGCTACACAAAATGAATTGAACTGAAATAACAAGCAAAAGGTTTGGAATCTTAAAGCTTGAATGTACTGTACATTAAATTCTATTGTGCTAAAAGCAGCATTGCTTCAATGCTTTCCAATGAAAGTAATGTTTTCAATTTATTTCTTTAATAATTTAGAAATATTTTAACAACGTATTCATTATAATGTAAAACAGTTCAATTCAAGGTTTATTTTCAACCCACGGCCTTCAGTCAGAGGCGCAAAAATTGGGTACGCATTATATGCAGCGCCACACATAGGGGGCGCCATTGCATATAGTGTATTTATTTGTGTATTTACCCCTCTTTTTTTAGGTGCATTGAGGGAGGGGTGCCAGCCATGATCTTACATACCCCTCTGCAAATGGACCCCTGCCTTCAGTTGAGTTTTATTGTTGGCCCTTCGTAGGAAAAGGTTTTGCTGCTCCAGAGAGAGCAGGAAACAACAGTCGCCCAACGGGGGACTCGAACCCACGACCCTAAGATTAAGAGTCTCATGTTCTACTGACTGAAATGTATTTAAAATGATTTTATTTTTTGTTTGTCGTAATAAGATTTGCATTTATATAGTAGATTCACTCTCTAGCCATCATTCTTAGAGAAATAACAACACAAACACACTTGAACAAATTTGTTAAACTCAGTTAATGAGGGAACATGGAGTTAGGGTTTGGGAGAATAGCTGTATTCCTGTCTGGGTTTTATCCAGGGTGCTCCAGGAGATTCCGCCAGCATGGACCTTGACATTTGAAGGATCTGAGAGATTTTTGCATGGAGAGATGGTCTCAGATTCCTGTGCCATGTATTCTCCAGGCATTACAGAACACTCACAAAGGACTGACTTAAAGGGTGCCAATAATTGTGCCACACATATATTTTTAAAAATGTATATTCGAACACAAACGGAGAAAACTTTCATTTGCATCTACTTTACCGCTTCTCTACATACAGAACATGTGTTTGTGGACACCTCACCATAATATCGGTACAGTAAGTGATTTTTTTTTTTTTTTTTAAACATTTCATTCATCATTCGCTGTTATAATAACCTCTACTCTTCTGGGAAGCTGTTCCACTAGATTTTGTGGAGATCAATGGAGATTCATTCAGCTGCAAGGCTGTTAGTAAAGTCAGGTAACGATGTGGGTTGAGATCAGAACAGGTTTTTTTGTCCCAATACTTTTGGCATTAAAGTGTACCTGTACTTATGTATATCCAAAAAGGGTTCCATAGTAGGAATATGAGGTTGTAGCTCTTGGGATCAGCCACTACATTTTTTAAAGGTACATAATCCACCTTACATATCACTGCCTTCATTGTGTGTGTGTGTGTGTGTGTGTGTGTGTGTGTGTGTGTGTGTGTGTGTGTGTGTGTTAGACGTATTGAGTTGGGAGCAGATTGAACACGGCATGCGGTGGATGTAGCACGGTTCAGCACGGCTAAGCCTGCCCTTATGCTGATACTGCAGTGTGTGCATGAATATATATGTGTGTGTGAGTGTGTGTATATACACAGTCTAATGGGTCCTACGGTCTAATGAGTGTGTTAAGTGTCCTCTGGTTCCATCTTGGCAGCTGTTTGCTGTCCAAATGTACTGCTGTGATATGTCCGGTAGCGATGCTCGAACATTCCTCACTCAACGTGCATGTGTGTGTGTGTGTGTGTGTGTGTGTGTGTGTGTGTGTGTGTGTGTGTGTTTGGTTTGGTTGGGGGTGAGCAATAAAGTAGTATAATCTGAGCTAAATATATAATATTGTTCTCATTTTTTCCAAGAGGTGATACCCAGGCGACGGGGTGAGATGGTGATTGTGCCATTTCATTAAAAAATAAAAATAAAAAAACACACACATGCTCAGTTGTGACTGACCTACTATTTGGGATTTCTTCTGCTGTGAGACGTTTTGCTGCAATTCTGCTACTGTTGAACCAATTCATGAGGATTTATTCGGCACTGAATCACATTAAACTGCAGCGTGAATATTTTATTTATCTTCATCTATCTTTTAGGCTTCAGACAAGTGAACCTGTTTCTAGCTTCTTGTTGTATAAAGGGAAATTCCTAACAGAAAATCTTCAGAGGCAGAGAGGAGAAACAGAATTATTACCACAGAATCCCGAGGTTCAGCTACTGAAACAGCTCGATGCCTAACGCTATGAATGATATGAGGTGAACTGATATCTGCTGAAATCTTTGGATTTAAACCTGAAGTGACCAATTGGATCTGTACATTTACTTACGCTTAAATAACTGTTACAAAATAGACATAAAGAAAGTAAGTACAGTCTGCAGTATGGCATATAATATAGTAGGGTATAAATGTATAGTATAGTGTAAGTATCAGTGGTGGGCGGCAGGGTCAGTAAATCCTTCTCTGCTGACCTAATCACTATCAGAAGCACTGACCTACATTTACAACCTAAATTCTAATATTTGTTCCAAAATTGTATTCATTTATTCCCAGTTTATTCTCTTCATTTCGTAGCGTTTCTCTCGGCTGCACTGCTTCCAGTACGTGTATGTGGATGTTAGATTTTTTGTCCAAACAGATTTCAGCCTCTATGTGCTGCCGTGTCAATCTAATCTGCCCAGAGCGTTCACAATCAGTACTGCTGGCCTTTTTTTACCATTGAGAATATTACCAAAGGATCTGTTTCTTTAACCAATCAGATTTCATATTCGCCTCACAGGGCAGCTCGCTGGCCCAGAATAGCGTCAGCATTTTTCCGTCCTCTGATTGGTTTGTCAGAGGGAAACTGTTACAGCCAAGTTCGACTGGTAAACAAAGGGCATCCAGCGTAAAAACATGTGCCAAATCAAACATGCGGATGGTCCGCTGTGGCGACCCCTAATGGGAAAGCCGAGAGAAAGTTCAGTATAGTGCAGTTCGGTGGTCCCCCAAAAATCCACAAATTTTGGACGTGCCCCACAGTCCCTATGGTACATTAGTGAATTCATCTAGACATTATGCCACTTTATAAACTTAATAGTGTACAGAATTTGACCAAATGCATAGTTCAAAATGTATTCCTAACGTTCCTAAACAATTTCAAGATAATCCACAACTTGCTGTTAGTTAGGTTCCAAATGAGAACCCGTGAATTCCAAACCGTGAAATTATCAGTGGTTGACTGTATGAGTGTAATATAGCATAATAATTGCCAAAGTAAAAAAAAAATCAGACCTCAGAATCAGCAAACGTCCTGTAGCGTAAACTCAATGTTGCCTGAAGCTGCTGCTTTAAACCGATCAGATTTTGAGTTTTCCCGGGGCCAGCTAGCAGGCATACGGTAACGTCAGCATTTGCACATCCTTTGTTTGGATGGTCAAAAAGTGCACTAGTCAGAGCTCGCAACCCACATCTGTAGCAAACTGCACAAGCTTTAATATATTATGCATTTAATAGCTGTTTTGATGTTGTACCTGCATTTCTCTGTAATATTGATGCTTTCTGTAGCGTCACAATGACGGTATTAAGAAGTGAATCGATTCACGTAGGGCTACACTGGAGGTCTAGGTGGGAAATGCACAGCCTGATTCTAACATAACTAAAATATAAATGTAGCATAAGTATGTATAAGTATAAAACTTTCTTTTAGCTTCTCCCATTAGGGGGCGCCACAGCGGATCATCCGCATGTTTGATTTGGCACATGTTTTTACGCTGGATGCCCTTCCTAACGCAACCCTCCCCAATTTATCCGGGCTTGGGACCGGCACTAAGAGTGGCTGGGGTTGGTTCCCTGACCGGGGATCGAACCCCGGGCTGCAGCGGTGAGAGCGCCGCTTCCTAACCACTAGACCAGTTACAGTAAAACCGATGGTGCGAGATGCGAACCGCGGTAAAGCGGGGGGTTACTGTAAACCAAAGCCCTAGTATACATATGGTATATAGAAAAGTATAAAGTATGGTCTAAGTATAGGATATTATGGGGTATGTATCATATTATAAATTAAAAGTAATTTTTTTTTTCCTAATATGAAAACAGAAGGCATTTTTATAGACATTTACAGATGTGGCATTTTGTTAATATGAAGATGGACGTGGATGAGACGAGGACAGAATTATTATTCATAATAGAATTAATATACATAATAGAATTATTCAGAAAAACATATAACTCAGATGTTCATAGTGGAATCATTTCATGTATATACAAATGTCTGTTAAATCGTAAAACACACGACTTAATATAAGAATGAAGTGATCAATGAAGTGGGAGAAGGAAGGAGGGGATAATTATAACAAAGGAAGAATGGACAATAATATGGAGATATCAATGCAAATGCCCCAAGTGACAGAAATGGAGGGAAAAACTTGACTAGATGTTTTATTACACCCATCAGAAAGCCCACCAGGGTAGCAAATTTTCTGTTGTAGCAACTAAGGAAACCAAAAACGCATATTATTGCTATATTATTAAGGATTACTAAAGAACAATACATATTGCATTACAGGATATTTTTTCATTGTGTGACAGTAAAATCTTACTTTTTGGTAAAATACCACAAAAATGGTTAACAGGTGATAAATATTTAATGCATTTTTGCTGATGGCTGTTAAATTTTGTTTTACCAATAAATGTTCTCTGAATCAGAGTCCTACCCTGAATGCATGGATGAAAATCGCAATGAACATTTAGATAATAGAGCAAAATTGTAAATCATAAACTGGAACAATTCAAGGTTATACTGGGAAAAAATTGAATAAATAGGCAACATCTTACAGATGTGATTTTATATTTGAATCAAATTTATAATGTAAATAAAAATCACTCCCTATATGTACATAGTTTTCTCTTTTTTTC
The DNA here is from genome assembly GCA_039877035.1 of Silurus lanzhouensis. NCBI lineage: Eukaryota > Metazoa > Chordata > Actinopteri > Siluriformes > Siluridae > Silurus > Silurus lanzhouensis. The sequence goes on from JBCEWE010000226.1 coordinate 29,977, forward strand.
CTTTTTATTGCTATTTCTGATGAGCATATGTACAGAAAACCAAAATGTTGTGTAAATGTACAGTATATACGTGAATATACTGATATATATATATATATACATGCGGGGTTAGATGTAGGTGATCTTAGGTGTGATGTCTAATTACATCTGATGGAAATGCAAAGTTACCTTTTCATTGATAAGAAGAAATAAAACAAAAAAGGAACCTTGTGTAACCTTAACCAGATCATTCTTTTCCCCAGACGTCCTCCATCCAGCAGTCAGAAAACAGCAAGGCAGCCTGGTGTTAGCAATACTTAATAATTAACGGCTCACTGTTTAGCGGTGATGGACACCTAATACACGCCCTTTTTGTAATCTCCTGGCTAAATACGACACTCATGCATCCTTAGGTTAAAGCTTCGATGAAGAAGTTTGTGAAGCGTTAATGCCAGAGGTCATTAGATGTTGTTTTCTGTGTGGTATGAAGTATCTACACAGCAGAACTGGCACAATTCATGAACAGTGGTGTTACAGCCCGCTCACATTTACATAAACTCATGACCTTTTTAAAATGTTTACCATGATGGAGCTGTGGCTTTATTCTCAACACAAACTTCAAGTGTCTTCTGTCATTAACAAACTGAACCAATACCCAGTGACCTCCATTCAATCAGAGCCACTTTTAATAATCGCACAAACAAATGCACTTAAGCTGTGCTTAATGAGTCCTCACCACAAATCCAAACGGTGGACCATTTTAAGCAGTTAGCACTACTACTGAGAAACATTTTTACAGCACAAGTGTGTGCTGAATATCCGATTACATTAACCACACAGACTTGGACCATGGAGATGCCAATCAGTCGATGTTCATTTGCATTAAATGAAGTGCACTGAAGTCTTTTTTTTTTAACCACTTCATGTTGTGATGTTTCAGAAGGGACACTGTAAACAGGAATATGAGTCGCGGCTGATGCATTGTGCGTTCAGGACAACAACTTCACTCATCATCTTCCTCTGAGATCTTCTCGTACACACCAAAAGAGATTAAGCCTGGCATGATCTCATCATCAAACACATTTCTAGCCTACAGACTTATTAATCATTTGAGCAGAAAACATCTGATATTAGAGAATAAACAATTACCAATCAGCACTTCCATAATGATTATATTGACATGTACATTGTTATGGTATATATACAGTACAGGATGGTATGGATAAGTATATACAGTGGAACCCGGTTATGTCGATGTCCTAGGGGGTCGCCAAAAAGCATCGAGGTAACCGATGATCGAGATAAACGAAAATCAAAATGGCGGCAATATATTAACGTGCTTGAAATTTCTTTATGTACATGATGTGCGTTAATAAATGAGAATGTGCATGCACGTGTTTTTTGAAGGGGTTTTTTACACAACAGTGTTGCCGCGATTTGTTTGATGAAGGCATGCTATAAAAATACATACAGTACATGTTTATCTGTCAGGAATCCACCTGCCACGCCCCCTTCGGCCCCCTTCAGCGTGTCAGGTGCTTTCTCGGCCGCTTTCTCTGAAGCTCCCGCGGCTTCAATCACGCACATATGGTGCTCGTATATCATCATCACCAGCTCCTATTTAAACTTCCACACTCTCACAGTCCGTTATTGTTGGTATATGTTGGTTCACGGCGGTCGTTGTTATCGCGCATGCGTATCCCGGTACGTGTCTTCCAACGGCACTCTCTCAACGGCTGCGCTTTTCTTCCCAAAGCGCATCGCGGATTCCCCCCCCCCCGATACTGCCGGTGTTCATTCTATGATTTTGCTGGTCATCACACGTTCCGCGCCGCCAATCGCGGCTTTCGCCTCCCGTTCATCGCATAACATTTAACAACAAAAGGCATATGTGCACTAACTAACAGCAGAGATTCACCAGTATACAGTACAACACCTGTAGCAGCTGTAAGACTTGATTTTTCCGCCACTTTCGCGAGTTTTTCTGCGGCTGCACCGAGATAACCGACGTTAAATGGCAAATTTTTCCTCCCTTGTGCTCGAGATATTAGGGTTCGGCGACATAAAAAAAGTCTACATAACCGATAAAAAATGCTTAGAAAAAGCGAGAATTTGGCGGTTCCACTTCAAAAACGTCGACTTAATAGGGTTGTCGAGGAAACCGAGGTCGAGATAACCGGGTTCCACTGTATATATATATATATATATATATATATATATATACTGATATTAGTTAGGCATACGATGGTAGAAGTATGCTATAGTATATATATATATATAGGAATGGAATAATACAGTATAATATAGTATAATTTTAACATAAAATTATAGTATAGTATCATAAAGCATAATATGGTATTAGTACAATATATAATGCAGTAGTAGGAGTAGCAGTAAGGTATAACAGTAAAAAATACTATAGGATTTGTATGGTATAGTATATGGTACAAGTATAGAATAGTAGGGTAAAGTATAGTAGGCTATGTGTATAATATAGTATGGTGTGTATATATATATATATATATATATATATATATATATATATATTATATATATATATATATATATATTATATTATATATATATATATAGTATAGAATAGTTTGGTATAAGTATAGTACGGAATATGTATAGTATAGTATAGTAGGGTATATGTATAGTATGGAATAGTAGGGTATAAGTATAGTAGGGTATATGTATAGTATATTAGGGTATATGTATAGTATAGTAGGGTATATGTATAGTATAGTAGGGTATATGTATAGTACAGAATAGTGGGGTATAAGTATAGTAGGGAATATGTATAGTATAGTAGGGTATATGTATAGTATAGAATAGTAGGGTATAAGTATAGTAGGGTATATGTATAGTATAGTAGGGTATATGTATAGTATAGTAGGGTATATGTATAGTATAGAATAGTAGGGTATAAGTATAGTAGGGTATATGTATAGTATAGTAGGGTATATGTATAGTATAGTAGGGTATATGTATAGTATAGAATAGTAGGGTATAAGTATAGTAGGGTATATGTATAGTATAGTAGGGTATATGTATAGTATAGTAGGGTATATGTATAGTATAGAATAGTAGGGTATAAGTATAGTAGGGTATATGTATAGTATAGTAGGGTATATGTATAGTATAGTAGGGTATATGTATAGTATAGAATAGTAGGGTATAAGTATAGTAGGGTATATGTATAGTATGGTAGGGTATATGTATAGTATAGTAGGGTATATGTATAGTATAGAATAGTAGGGTATAAGTATAGTAGGGTATATGTATAGTATAGTAGGGTATATGTATAGTATAGTAGGGTATATGTATAGTATAGAATAGTAGGGTATAAGTATAGTAGGGTATATGTATAGTATGGTAGGGTATATGTATAGTACAGAATAGTGGGGTATAAGTATAGTAGGGTATATGTATAGTATAGTAGGGTATATGTATAGTACAGAATAGTGTGGTATAAGTATAGTAGGGTATATGTATAGTATAGTAGGGTATATGTATAGTACAGAATAGTGGGGTATAAGTATAGTAGGGTATATGTATAGTATAGTAGGGTATATGTATAGTATAGAATAGTAGGGTATAAGTATAGTAGGGTATATGTATAGTATGGAATAGTAGGGTATATGTATAGTATAGTAGGGTATATGTATAGTATAGTAGGGTATATGTATAGTATAGAATAGTAGGGTATAAGTATAGTATGGTATATGTATAGTATAGTAGGGTATATGTATAGTATGGAATAGTAGGATATAAGTATAGTAGGGTATATGTATAGTATATTAGGGTATATGTATAGTACAGAAAAGTGGGGTATAAGTATAGTAGGGTATATGTATATTATAGTAGGGTTTATGTATAGTATAGTAGGGTATATGTATAATATAGTAGGGTAGAAGTATAGTATGGTATATGTATAGTATAGTAGGGTATATGTATAGTATAGAATAGTGGGGTATAAGTATAGTAGGGTATATGTATAGTATAGTAGGGTATATGTATAGTATGGAATAGTAGGGTATAAGTATAGTAGGGTATATGTATAGTATATTAGGGTATATGTATAGTACAGAAAAGTGGGGTATAAGTATAGTAGGGTATATGTATAGTATAGTAGGATATATGTATAGTATAGAATAGTAGGGTATAAGTATAGTAGGGTATATGTATAGTATAGTAGGGTATATGTATAGTATGGAATAGTAGGGTATAAGTATAGTAGGGTATATGTATAATATAGTAGGGTATTATGTATAGTATGGAATAGTAGGGTATAAGTATAGTAGGGTATATGTATAATATAGTAGGGTATATGTATAGTATAGAATAGTGGGGTATAAGTATAGTAGGGTATATGTATATTATAGTAGGGTTTATGTATAGTATAGTAGGGTATATGTATAATATAGTAGGGTAGAAGTATAGTATGGTATATGTATAGTATAGTAGGGTATATGTATAGTATGGAATAGTAGGGTATAAGTATAGTAGGGTATATGTATAGTATATTAGGGTATATGTATAGTATAGAAAAGTGGGGTATTAGTAGGGTATATGTATAGTATAGAAAAGTGGGGTATAAGTATAGTAGGGTATATGTATAGTATAGTAGGGTATATGTATAGTATGGAATAGTAGGGTATAAGTATAGTAGGGTATATGTATAGTATATTAGGGTATATGTATAGTATAGAAAAGTGGGGTATTAGTAGGGTATATGTATAGTATAGAAAAGTGGGGTATAAGTATAGTAGGGTATATGTATAGTATAGTAGGGTATATGTATAGTATATTAGGGTATAAGTATAGTATGGAATAATAATAAACATAATATAGTATAATTAGTGTATAGTATAGTATATTATAATATTAGTTTGATATAAGTGTAGTACAGTAGGGTATTACATAGTATGGTAATAATATAGTATAAGTATGGTATAGTTCAAATAAAGTATGATTTATGCTCAGTACAGTATAGTATGCTAGAGTGTAACTGTACACAAAATTCATGATTCGGTACGTACCTTGGGTTTTAAGTCACGGTTCATGTTCAATGTCGGTACGGTTACGGGGGAAGAAATGCAAAACATAATAACTGCTTGTTGTTTTTTATTTCCGCAGTTTATTATTATTAACATTTCTCATCAACATTTAAACAGTTTAAATAAAATGTTAAATAAAATGCCTGCTTGGTTAATTTATATATTAAATAACATTTTAAAATATTTTATAAAACAATAAAGTAGAATAAATCAAATGAATCTAATCCCCTTTTTAATTATATTAAATAAATTGAGTAATAAATTAAATTAGCAAAAATTAAATTGATAAAATAATTTAATAAATAGGAAATTGTGTGTGTGTGTGTGTGTGTGTGTGTGTGTGTGTGTGTGTGTGTGTGTGATTGTGTTTTACATTTTACATTTACATTTACATTACATTTATTATTTCCAAAGATATGTTCTACTTATTTCAGCAGACTTTAACCCGTGTTCATTCCTTCAATCCTTCATTGATTCACATGCTAAACATCCAATCCAACATCAGGATGGGGTACATCCAATCCAACACCCAGTCTAACATCCAATCCAACATCCAATCCAACACCCAGTCTAACATCCAATCCAACATCAAATCCAACACCCTGTCTAACATCCAATCCAACATCCAATCCAACACCCAGTCTAACATCCAATCCAACATCCAATCCAACACCCAGTCTAACATCCAATCCAACATCAAATTCAACACCCAGTCTAACATCCAATCCAACATCAAATTCAACACCCAGTCTAACATCCAATCCAACATCAAATCCAACACCCAGTCTAATATCCAATCCAACATCAAATCCAACACCCAGTCTAATATCCAATCCAACATCAAATCCAACACCCAGTCTAACATCCAATCCAACATCAAATCCAACACCCAGTCTAACATCCAATCCAACATCAAATCCAACACCCAGTCTAACATCCAATCCAACATCTAATCCAACACCCAGTCTAATATCCAATCCAACATCAAATCCAACACCCAGTCTAACATCCAATCCAACATCAAATCCAACACCCAGTCTAACATCCAATCCAACATCTAATCCAACACCCAGTCTAATATCCAATCCAACATCAAATCCAACACCCAGTCTAACATCCAATCCAACATCTAATCCAACACCCAGTTTATTATCCAATCAAACATCTAGTCTAACATTCCATTTAACATCTAACCCAACATCTAATCTAACATCCAACCTAAAATCTAATCCAGCATTCAATCTAACATCCAACCCAACATCTAATCTAACATCCAACCCAACATCCAAACTAAAATCCAATTCAGCATCCAATCTAACATCCAACATTAAATCTAATCTAAAATCCAGTCTAACATCCAGTCCAATGTCTGACGTCGCTTCATCATTCCTCTCCCTCCCTCCCTCTGCCTCGCTTCATCCTTCCTCTGCTCTAATCATTATTTCTCTGTCACCTCTGCTCTCTCTGTGCTTTTATGTTATTTATCACTCTTTTTCTTACTGCCCTCAATCTAGCAGTATTCATCCCTGTGTTTTTCCCTTTTCCTCTTTTAGTGCTGTTTTGAACAACCATCTCTCTCTCTCGCACTTACACACACACACACACACACACACACACACACACACACACACACACACACACACACACACACACACTCTCTCTCTCTCTTTCTATCTCTGCCCTTCATCTCTCCATCTCACTCTCCATTCTCATTCTCTTTCTCATTCTCTCTCTCTCTCTCTCTCTCTCTCTCTCTCTCTCTCTCTCTCTCTCTCTCCCCCTCTCTCCCTCTCTCTCTGTAGGCGTAAGGGCAATCTGTGGCAGTAATGTTCCTGGATAGAGCTGAGAGTGTCAGTGTGAATCAGACAGATGAGCTGGCCAGGGGAGTTACAGTGCAGAACAGTGCATTAATCCCCTGTCCACCCCTCCTCCTCTCTCTCTTTCTATCTTTCTATCCTTCCTCCCTCTCTATCTCTCTCTCTCTCTCTTACCTTTTATCCCACCTCGAAACCAAGACTGCACCAGTGAATTCCAGTGATCGAGTGACCGTGCATACCACTTACATTATTAGCAGTAGACTGACCAGGCACCTGTCACACACACACACACACACACACACACACACACACACACACCACACACACACACACACACACACACACACAAAGGGCATTCCTATATGTTAACTCGCTTAGCAGGGTTTGAGGAATGTAAAATTAAACTCCAGGCAAATTTAACCTGATTTCAAACCAATTCCTCTGTATGTATAATTACAATATGGGCAACATGGACACGTTTTCCTGTGCAGGGAAAAAACCAGCACACTCAGAAGTCTGAAACGTGAGATCACATCATGCAAATTCAAAGTAATTGTTTATCCGGGCTTCCTGTCCAGATACGTATCCGAAAAACTTATTATTCATGAACTACCATGAATTATTCAGTTACTACAGGTAAACGGACTGCACTACGTCCTGTAGCCAAGAAAACAATTCGCCATTTCGCATTTGCAAATAAGCGATTAATCAACCAATAGTCTTTAAAATGGATATTACAAAAACAAATCTAACACTCTAAAAAACAGTACTAAACAGTAATAAATATAAATATATCAATGAACAAATATAATTATAGAATTAATCAATTAATAATAATAAATATCATTATAGCACACTCTGTGCAGCGCGCAGTCCCACCTGTAAAAACAAACAAACATGGTTCTTCCTGTAACTGGCAACAATTGTATAATTGTCTAGTTCACATGAACTACGAGACCCAAAACCTGTTCCGGCCTGACAAAACCCATGGGCACAAATCCAGCTCCATGAAGATCTGCATTACATAAGATGGAAGATGTGGAAGATCTCCTGCCATAGAGCTTAAACCCTGTTGAACAGGATGAATGTGAACGCTGACTGAACCCCAGGCCAACACACTTTCTCACCTACATCACTTGTGGCTGAATAAATCTTTACAAAATCTCCACAAAATCTGGTGGAACATCTTCCCAGAAGAGTGGAACCCTATGCTCAGGTGTCCACAGAATTTTGTCCATAAAGCGCATATTTGATGCTTAATTGTGAGCTGTGGATAATGATATAATCTAGATGTTGTATTTGACGTGACTGGATTGAGATTAAAAATAGAACAACACGCCGGCACTACGGTCACAAATAACTCACTAATCCACCATCTCTAATGAGGGTGAAGCACTATTTCATGGCCATCACCGAATAAATCATCCGCTGAAAGTCAGAAGAAAAAAAACCTCATTGTGTACTGGAATGGGAGAGGCCGAGCCATGAGGAATTATAAATGCATGAAAATAAAGGCAATGGCTGTCGAAACAAGTCTCTGTGTACATGACAGGTTTAACTGGCTAAATGTAGCCCACTGGGTTAGCGGCTTTTTCCAGAGTGCTTCACATTATTTACATGTCTGTGCTTGTGATCTCTATTTCTCTCCCTGCTTTACTCCCTGCTTTCTTCATCCGTTTCTGTCACACTCTTTTCATCTCTCGTTCAGCCTACTGTCACATTCTCGCTCGTCTCCATTTCTCTTCCTCGGCTCCCTTTTTTTCTCACTTATATTACCACTACAGTCCTTCGTGGCTATACGTTCATTCCATCTTGTTCTCTGTACAGATTACAGTGAAAACACACACATGTACTAAAACACGTGTTTAAATCTACACAGCGCGTGTCGAAAGTGTGGAAACGCTTCCTTTTTGTTTCTATGCAACAAAGCAGAGGAGAAACACAACAACTGGATGACGAATGAGTGGATGAAAGTTCTGTGGAGTCCAAATGGGAAAGAAAGAAAGAAAGAAAGAAAGAAAGAAAGAAAGAAAGAAATCACAAGATCTCACAAGAAAGAAAGAAAGAAAGAAAGAAAGAAAGAAAGAAAGAAAGAAAGAAAGAAAGAAAGAAAGAAAGAAAGAAAGAAAGAAATCACAGGATCTCAAAAGAAAGAAAGAAAGAAAGAAAGAAAGAAAGAAAGAAAGAAAGAAAGAAAGAAAGAAAGAAAGAAAGAAATCACAGGATCTCACAAGAAAGAAAGAAAGAAAGAAAGAAAGAAAGAAAGAAAGAAAGAAAGAAAGAAAGAAAGAAAGAAAGAAAGAAAGAAAGAAAGAAAAAGAAAGAAAGAAAGAAATCACAGGATCTCACAAGAAAGAAAGAAAGAAAGAAAGAAAGAAAGAAAGAAAGAAAGAAAGAAAGAAAGAAAGAAATCACAGGATCTCACAAGAAAGAAAGAAAGAAAGAAAGAAAGAAAGAAAGAAAGAAAGAAAGAAAGAAAGAAAGAAAAAGAAAGAAAGAAAGAAATCACAGGATCTCACAAGAAAGAAAGAAAGAAAGAAAGAAAGAAAGAAAGAAAGAAAGAAAGAAAGAAAGAAAGAAAGAAAGAAATCTCCAACTAGTGAAGAACAAATTTGTCAACTTTTACAGGTTTTAGAGAAACGAACTGTCCGGACACTGAGAGCGTGTACAGCTGTGTGGAAGATATTTCAATGAAAAAAAGTGGAACATCTGGACATTTATAGATTTGTTTTGTTTGCTCAAAGGAAATCATACCATCACATTGCCACTCAGAGAAACAGAAAAAACTGACATGAACTTTTTATATTATCACTTTTAGATCTTTTTGAAATAAATTCTTGTGAAGTATTTGAATAGAAACCCAGTTTTGTGTCTTGTATTTGAAATATAAATCAAATATTACTTCTATTTATACTAAAATCTTAATTGTAATCTTATTATAAATTATTATTTATACCAAAATACTAGCAAGAATTCCCAAATGAATTACTTCACTTTCTAGCTTAAGTCAGTGGACAGCAACAATACAAACAGTCATGAAATACAATAACGTGAGAACTACCGTATTTTTCGGACTATAAGCCGCTACGTTTTTCCCATGTTTGAACCCCGTGGCTTAAACAACGAAGCGGCTAATTTATGGATTTTTCCTGGGTTTTTCCTGGTTTCACAAACTTCATGCCAGAAAACTGAGCCCCATATCATTAGACCAATGAAATTTCCGAACAGAAACGAAAAAACGCACCTCACCTGTGTTCTGAGCTGCACGGCATCGGGAGAAAAAACTTTTTTTTTTTTAAATGCACAACGATGCCAAAAGATAAACTCCAGAGAGAAATAGTTGTGAAAGGAAGGAGGAAGACACAAGCCGTTGTAACGCGTTGAGTCTGGGTGAAGGGAGAGCTCACTAACTCCAGTTGCCACAGAAATCATATAAGCACAGACAGCTTTCCAAAACTCGTGCTTTTTTATTTTTCTTGGCAACAACGTTACGGGTTAGTCAAAGAAACTTAGAAATGAGCATCAGAAAATAAGGACATATTCCTCGGTCTTGCACACATGCAGTAATACTGGAAAAATGCGGCGGCAGGCTATTCCCAAAATACCGCTATGCTCCTAAAGGAAGCGCAACATATTTCACCCGTTACACCGTGTAACAGACACTGTCTTTCGTTAAAGCCTGTGTAAAGTTCATTAGTTTCAGTGTAGACACCTGCGGCTTATTTATGTTCAAAATAAAAATCTTTGTCAAATTCAGGTTTGTCAAGTGCGGCTTATACATGGGTGCGCTTTATAGTCTGGAAATTACGGTAATACAGCAAACAACCTCGACACTGACAACAAAGTGTGATAATACAACCCGAGGCATCATCACCAGTTGCTAATGGACCTCTAGAAGTCCATGAGGAACCCTAGATATCAGCTTTAGTAGCTTTTAGATTTATTTCTTTGCTCTATCGCAACTCTTGTGTATCAAGCATTGTCTCTATAAACACATAACGTGTTATGTTGTAGCTGCAGCCCTGCCCCGCCCCGTCCCGCCCCGCCTTGCCCTGCCCCGCCCCGCCCTGCCCTGCCCCGCATCATTTTTCCATTTTACTCAAATACACTGTACAGGATTTGACCCTGGAAGCTCGACCAGGACTCACCATGATGTAGTGTCTCTGCATCTCAGTCTTCTCACTGGCCAGCTTCTCACACTCCAGCTTCAGACTGAAAATGGAAATAACACAACTTTAATTTCAGGTAACAGAGGGAAAAAAATGCAGCTGTGATTCAGATGAAGATGTAAGATGTAGTTACAGACCAGTTTTAGCTGCATAAACAATATATATTTGTATATGTGTATATAGTGTTCGGTTTTTTGCTGGCTTCCGATGCCAGTTTGTGCCTCATGAGGTGAAACTTTCTTGCTTAATTCACAGCATTTATTTATATATTTTTTAATTGCGTCGACAGAAAAAAAAAAGAAGAAGAGTCCTCATCACCACTACATGTAATAGGGGTCAGAGATGAATGAGGCTAAATGCTACTGGAGTGAGAATTAAACCGTGTTAGTGTTCAGTTCGAACAGCAAAAGAAGGGTCATGTCTGAATTGGGACACCAGACGTTTTCAGCCATGCGGTTCACGTGGTTCTCATTTAAACTGTTACCACAAAGGTGGAGGCACACACATGTACAGGACGTTTATGGATTTGGCAGCATAACATTTTCCCTTCACTTGAACTTGGAGACGCAACCTGTTCCAGCATGAAATGCCCCTATACAGAAATCCAGCTCCCACGGTTGGAGTTGAAGATCTTGAATGGCCTGTCTTGAACCCTGTTAAACACCTTTGGGATGAATGTGAACGTTGACTGCACCCCAGGCCTCCTCACCTGACCTACACCAGAACCCAATGCCCTTGTGGCTGAGCACAAATCTTCACAAATGTAGTGGAACATCTTTCCAGAAGAGTAGACGTTATTATGAGAGCATGTGTATCTCACCTGTGGTACTGGGCCTGGAGGAACTGGAACTCCTCTTTAATGCGGTCCAGTGTCTCCAGCACAGTGAACTTGAAGGACTGGCCTGGCTGCAGCGGAACCTGTGAGAAAAAGATAAACAGATTGGTCAGTTGACTACTTTGGATTTAATGGATTCAGGAATATTTAAGTATAATCTTCTAATCACCATCAAAAAATGAACTGCGTGCGTTAAACCCTATTTTCCTGTTTTCACCTGCCATTCTCACAGGGTTTTATCTGGGACTAAATCTCATAAAGGTGTTCTAATGGGTACAACATGCGTTATGTACAGTCAGGAACGTTAATATTTGGAAAATGGTGCTATTCTGTTAGCGGTCTACCACAGGATATAGCCGTTAAAATGTAATCATCTAAAAAAGAACATACTGCTAAGCTCAGGAAGTCCAAAAGAGAGCAGAAACCAACTGATCAAATGTTCTACACATGTAAAAGTTACTGTTACTTTAATAACATTTTACTTAAGTACAAGTAAAGTTACTAATCTAATATTCTACTCAAGTGAAACTAAAAAGTAGCTCGTTTATAATTTATTCAAAGTCAAATTTACAGAGTGGGGGACTCAAGTGTGGACCCAAAAAGGGTAAGAAGATATAAATCTCGAACCAGTTGATTTTAGTTGAAGGAACACCTTTACAATTTAAAGTGCAATAACAAAATAAATAAATAAAAAAACTCTACAGTCCATGACTTGAATCTAATCTGAGTTACTCACTCGCAAACAAAACATAAGTAAAGTCCCACTTTAAGTAAAAGTAAAATTACAGATTAAAAAAGGAGAAGTACACAAAAAACTCAATTACATTAACGTGAGTAAATGCTTCTCATAAACAAGAAGAAGCATCTTCTCTGAATCTTTTTGCTTCCTTTTCTATCTATCTATCTATCTATCTATCTATCTATCTATCTATCTATCTATCTATCTATCTATCTATCTATCTTTCTCTCTCTCTGTCACTTTGGTTTTCTTGTTGTTCTGCGTTTAATACATTTCTCCACACTGTACTGATATCACTAAGCTCAGTGACCTGGGTATCTTCACCTCCACTTGCAGATGGATTCTGGACTTCCGACAAACAGACCTCCGACAAACAGGTATCCTCAACCCTCATTCTGAACACCGGCATCCCACAGGGCTGTGTTCTGAGCCCACTACTCTATTCCCTGTTCACCTTTGACTGTGCTCCACTTCTTAACTCCACCAGCTTCATCAAGTATACAGATGACACCACCGTGGTCGGCCAGATCAGCAACCACGACCTGCCCTCAGGGGAGAGATCTGAATCCTGACCCTTAACGCCATGAAGACTAAAGAGCTTATTGTGAATCTAACAGCAGGAGACATTCCCCAGTCTACACAAAGCTCACAACATCATCAAGGACTCCCAGTCACAAACTGTTTAAACTCCTTTAACAAACAAGGAGATACAGGAACATACACACCAGGTTCAGGACCAGCTTTTTTCCATCCACTATCACACGACTGAACTCTACACTATACCATTAGAACACTGTATAAACACTGTATAAAATTTCTGTACAATTCTACATACAATGTACATATTACATACTGTATTTTATACCCCTCTTTCTCCCACACATACTGTGCCTCACATACATCTGCACTACTATTTTATTTAAGCTGAATACATACTGTACATCCTGCCTAATATTTCACATTTATATATATATTTTAGTGACTTGTTTATTCTGCAAATTGCACATTTTTTTCCTTCTACTTCTTTTACCTTTACAGCAGTTTTTGCACATCCTTCACTGCTATAGCTTTAATATTTGGACATATGTCTATATATACATATTACATGCTGTACATATACTAACATATTTATCTGCACTTGTCAATTTGCACAATTGCTACTATTTGCACTTCTGGTAGATGCTAAACTGCATTCATCGCTGTGTACCTGAACTGTTCAGTGACAACAAAATGTAGCAAAACATCTTCCCAGAAGAGTGGAGGTTATTATAACAGCGATAGGAAACTAATACCAATCATATGCTCACAAACTTTTGTCCATATAATAGGATTTAGGTCATTAGTCTGATCTGTTTTTAAATGAAAGACACCTTCAACCTAAATGCAGCTTAGCAGAAAAGCTAGAGATCTATCAATCTATCTAAATGTAATTAGTTACTTTCCACCTCTGGCAACCATCAAGAAAAGACCAAACTCACCAAGGTCAAATACAGAGGTCAAAAACAGATCAGATTTTGCCAAAAACATTTTAAAAAATCCTAAAATTCCTGAAAATCCTGAAAAAATCCCTATAAACAGAAGGGACGAAGATCACCTTGTACCACCTTACATTACTCTTGTGGCTGATGAACACCAATGTCCACAAGAGCACTCCAGAATCTAGTGGAACATCTTCCCAGAAGAGTGGAGGGAATTTTAAAAGCAAACTGGGACTCACGTGGAAAGCAATGTTCAAAAAGCACATATACCCATTGCCGGGTGTCCGCAAACCTTTGGCGATATTGTGTAGGCAATAAACTTACACTGTGTTTTATACAACCATAGAACCGCTTATCTCTGTAAAGCTGCTTTGAGACAACGTCCATAGTAAAAAAATTTTAATTGAATTGAATGGACAATGACCCAAAGCACACTTCAAAGGCGTCCAGGACTCTAAAGCAGAGAAGTGGAATGGCCAAGTCAATCACTTGACCTGAACCCAGCTGATCACGTTCTGCACTTACTGAATGTAAAGCTCTCTAAGTGCAAAAAAAAAGCTGTAGCAAAGACCTGGAAGATCATGGAAAGGGAAGAATCGTGGAGTTGAGTGGTGTCTGTGGGATCTACAGACTACAAAGCAATTGCTTTAAAACGATTCTCATGTTATTAGAATGTTAGTTTGTCTATTACTTTTGATCCATTTAACAGGGAGGCCACAGTGATTTGGATGTAAATCTCCTTAAAGCTTATTCCAACAGCTTCAACACTGTCCAAACATTTATTACCTGATTGTAAGTTCTACAACATACACTGAATGTGCTTTGTAAACATCCTCATCCACATTTAGTTTCCATTTTGCTAAGCGCCACTTTTCTGGGAAGATGTTCCACTAGATTTTGTGAAGATTTGTAGTGATTCAGCCACAGGGGTGTTAGGAAGTCAGGAACTGGGTGTACAGTAGGTGAGAAAGTGAGGAAGCCTGAGGTGCAGTCAGCATTCACACTCATCCTGCTCAATTGGGTTGAGGTCAGAGCTCTATAGGAGGCTACACAAAATGAGGGTTAGCACCATCACTGAAAGAAGTCAGGTGTCTCAATACAACCTCAAGAGCAGCCCCCTGCTCCCATCCCCACGTGACAGGATCACACTTCTCTCCTGTTAATCTCTCACACACCGCCTGGACCAGACAGCGCTTTATTTATAACACTGTTCCTCATTAATTCCATCACTTACTCGAATCCAACAGCTATTTAAAACGAGCCGCACTTAAAATGGCTTCCTTTTTCCTGCTCTAATCTTCAGCTCTTTCTTTCTGAGACCAGGACCCATCCTCCACCTTTCTTTTCTTTTTTTTTCAGCCACCGTAGCGCGCCGCACGACACACGTGAACATGTCGGCTGAAAGTTTTTCGAAGGAGGCTTAATTAGTCTAGACAAGTGAATTTCAATTAAATTTAATTAGGCTAATGGTGGAGGTCAGTCACTCCACAGCCATGGTGGTAATTAAGCTGCAGGCTCAGCACTGGGCACTGATGGGTTCAGTACAAACAGAATAGATGTGCGTGTGTGTGCGTGTGTGTGATGTGTGTGTGTGTGTGTGTGTGGTGTGTGTGTGGTGTGGTGTGTGTGTGTGTGTGTGTGGTGTGTGTGTGTAGCATATCCCCAATGCTTTTTCCACCGAAACAGAGGCACAAAGTGTTTTGCACTCTAACTATGTTTAGTATCTTTTAGCAACCAGAATAGCAGCAGTTCCCATAGAAAAAAAAGATCTAAGTAAAAGAGACATTTATTCATTGATGCTTGTGACTGACTAGATAGGTATCATTTCACAAAAGAAAAGTGCAATACTGCGCTCCCTGCGTTCCTTTGGAGACGTGTCCTGGAAGTGTTCTTTTTAACAGCTTCTGCGATTCACGCCGGAGCTCCACAACGGTGTCAAAACGGTGACCTCTGAGCCGGATCTTCATCTTCGGAAGGGCGAAGTCTGGACAGGAGCCAAATCTGGGTGTGAGTGCGGAAGTAAGACCGTGTTGTTTCACGTGCGAGGAGGTGTTCGTTGACATGGTGTGCACATGTCAGATAGCAGACGTGTAACACACCTTGTAAGAACAGCACCGGCTGCATAGCTTCCGATGTACACAGACCATGACATATGGCACACTGATTTTAAAGGGCGGTGCTTCCTGTGACTGTGCGTGCAGCCTTTTTCTCCACTGTTGGCGTGTTACAAAACTAGACTTAAATACACAGCCTCAATAGTATTTACACACCGAAGCTCTGTACGATTCCTTTCCAGGAAACGTACACTGTATAAAAAAGTTTTGAGACACCTGATTTTCCAGTCACATGTGATTCTTCCCAAACGTTACCACAAGTCTGAAGCACACATCTGTATTAAATGTCTGGTGCGGTAGCATGAAATTTTCCCTTACTTGAACTAGAAAACCCAGCATGACAATGTCCTGTGCACAAAGCCTGCTTATGAAGATACATGGGTTGGAATGTGTGGAAGATCTCCTGCTATAGAGCGCTGACCTCGACCCTATTGATCATTGATGAATGTGAACGCTGACTCACCTACATCAGTACCTGACTTTACTATCACCCTTTTAGCTGAATGAATCTCCACAAAATCTCCACAAAATCTAGTGGAACATCTTCCCAGAAGCGTGGAGCTTATTATAAGAGCAAATTGGAACTAAATGAACCAGCAATCTTAAGATCAGGTTTTCAAAACTTCTACAGAACAGATTGTGAGTCCAGGTTCTCCATGTCATTTCTCATATGATAAAGGAAGATATGGAAGATCTCCTGCTTTAGAGCGCTGACCTCAACCCAAATGAACACCTTTAGGATGAATTGGAACCCTGACTGCACACCAGGCCTCCTCACCTCAGCTACATCAGCAGTTAGAAGAGTGAAGGTTATAAAACAGTAAACAGGCACTAAATGTGGAATGAGATGTTCAAAAAGCATCAGTCTTCTCCAGTTGAGTGAATCCTACATGTGCTCTGTTATCCATATTTTTATGGAGTTATGAGATTCTGCACTTTGTTCGGCACCTAGGTTCTACCTAGTAGATGTTAGCGGCTATATAAATTGAGATTAATGGATTGGTTGATTGATTGATTAGTTGATGGGTTGATTTTGTTGTGGTATCAGAGATTGTTTTTAAAGTTCCAGGCAGAGCACCGGATGAGGAACAGGTTCTGACACCTTTCATCAGTAATGTAATGGAGGTTCTGGTGCTGCTCTGTTATAACATTATACACAAACATTATGTTGCTATAAAAATCCGATTTCCTTTTTTTTTTTTTTTCTTTTCAAAAAGCTTTCAGAAGTATACGGCCCAAGATTTAATCACCAGTCGGACAACTTATTGCTTTCCTTCTTTCTACGAGTGTAGCAAACGTTCTGCACCGAGCGAAGACCAGGGATTACGCCATCTTTAACCTCTTTATCTTCAAATATTTTCGAACCCCAAGCAAAAAGCCGAACCGCGTTTCGTTTCTGGTTGAGAAGCTGCTCTATGACACGAGGGTCTGCTCAACAGTAATACCATATTGTGTTGATATCGTAAAGCTGTTTAAAAGGTTAAGCAATTTTCTTAATACGAAAGACCGAATACTGGCACATGCCCAGACATAAGAACGCAAACAGGAACAGGGTTCGAATGTCTGCTTAGTAATTGAGTGTCAGACAGCAGGGGGATCTCGAAAACCCAAGCTGATCCGTCTAATCTAGGGGGTTTGTGTGTGTGTGTGTGTGTGTGTGTGTGTGTGTGTGTGTGTGTGTGTGTGTGTGTGTGTGTGTGTGTATGTGTGTGTGTGTGTGTGTGTGTGTGTGTGTGTGGGCGGTAAGACAAACACACGCACAGAAAGCCATGTGAGATAGCAGTCAGTCAGGCACAATTTAGATGAGCAGGAGCGAGTGAGAATTACAGAGGATTATCTACTAAGAGGGGAGGATGAGAAGCTGAGCGATAGAAGAAGATGGAGAGAGAAAGAGAGAGAGAACGAGAGAAAAGACAACAATCTTCGTTTACACAGCACATTCTCACACACACAATTAGAACAAATAAACAACAAATAACGATAAAAAAATAAATAAATAAAGACGCAGGAAGACAATCAATGAGTAAAAGAATACACCACCACCACCACCACCACACAACACACACACACACACACACACACAGACACACACACACACACACACACACCCCACACTCCTATTTTATATCACCTCCACCCTCTAAATTCTAATATTTCATTAATGGTATGTTAGTTTTGCTATTATTATGTTCGTAATCTAATGATAGAAAAAGGAAAAATGGCTTAATGCGTCGTCTATACGAATCTATTTATTACTCAGAATGTAAAAAAAAACTACCGGACTGTAGGAGAGAAGAGGTGGATGAAGTGACGAGATGAGAAACTAACAGGTCTTACATCTAAAATTCCTAAAATCTGAACTGAGTTTGTAAACTGGTCTCCCGTATCACTTTCACACAATATACTGACGTCTCTTGCGTTTGGAACAACGCCGCAGTGGTCATGAGTTCAATTCCCCAACACATTTTGAACTGCTGAAGTCATTAGTATTTATACAGAGCCTGTGATGAAGTTCTCCTCTACACCTACAGCAGACCTTCTAAATCATGTACAGGCTGATTTTATTTCATAAATATTTTCAATATCATTTTTGGAGCATCTCAGATTTTATATATTCTCTATACGGACAAAAGTAATGAAACCCCTGACTTTTAAAACACCTAAAGTTTTATCTAGGAGAACTAGAAGACCCAAACCTGTTCCAGCATGACAATGCCTCCTGTGCACAAAGTCAGCTCCATGAACATATGCTCTACATAAGTTGGATTTGATAGAAGATCTTTTGCTATAGAGCTCCAACCCTATTAAACAGGATATACTGGATACACCCTTGTGGATGAATGAATTTCCACAAATCTCCAAAATTCTGTGGAGCATCTCCCCATTTGCAACCTTTCATTAAAAAAAAAGTAAAGCACATTTAGTAAATTGTTGAAACATTGCATGAACACTGGTGCTTCTGTCATAAATGTTCAAATTAGCATCTCCATTTAGATCTTTTTGTACTGAAAAGAAAACGTACAGTTAAAGACAATGAAAGGTGGGGAAATGGAAGCTTAGTGGTTTAGGCATTCGCCTTGGTATATGAAGATCATGAGTTCAAATCCCAATCACAAGCTGCCACTCATGGGCCCTAAACAAGACCCTTATCCCCATCGCTACTCAGATGTATGAGATAAATGTTGTACTGGATAAGAGCGTCTGCCAAATGCACTGAATGTAAAAGCATTTGCATGATTGGTTAAGGATGATTTGATGATTCGATTTGTATTTTGAAATGCACATTGTCTCAAAGCAGCTTTACACAGATAGAAGTGTTATAGAAGTTTAGTGCTTATAAGTTGACGAGTTTGCCAATGGTGAGAGTGGCAGAAAAAATAAATCAGCTTTTTAAACAAACAGGAAGTGCACCCAGACCTCAAGTACTAAAGAAATTAGGCCTGGTGGTTCACCTGTGGAACCCTGGACAGTGACTCTGATGGTAAACACTGTAAACTCTTTACTGATCAGTTTACAGAGACACTCATAGATAAAGCCCCAGAGATGCACCGACATGGTCCTCGTTGTGTGAGGTATGAACCTTCCTGTGATGTTTCCTGACGTCTAATCATGCGGCAGTCGGTGTGAGTGTTTGAGTGAACTGCGGTACCAGATTTCAGGCTGGATGGTGAAGAGAGACTGCACTATTTCTGAAGTGTGTGTGCCAGTTGCATCACTGCCTCTTCCAAAATAGTCGGGAGACGGCCAGGGCCATGAAATAATTATCGGCGGGTGAAATATTTAGCAAAAAACGCAGCGATGTGGAGTGTGCAGGGATAAGGAGGATAGCTGTGATCCAGGGAGAGAAGAAATGCCTTCGCATGCACATGTTTTCCAGGACTGTTTGAACCCTTCTCCACTCTCTAACCACTGCTAAACCCTGCGAGGCAGATCAGGCTCTTCGCCTACACCACTACAAAACACAATCAGGGTAAGAACCACTGCATGCCACAAGGTCCAGAAAAAAGCTTTGGAACTGGTACAAACATCTCCCACAGTCTCCAAGCGTCCCAAAAGATGCTATGTATTAGCAGTTCTACCTTCTTAACTCTGCAGAATTAGTCATAGGGGTGTAAGAAATATCGGTTCATGTGAGAATCGCAATATTTTGCTCGGCGATACTGTTTCGATTCGCAAAAAATTAAATAAATTATTCATACAAGATTCATGGCAGTTGTTTGTTTTTGAGTTTATATCCAGCCGCTAGATAGATAGCAGTCTTCTTACCTTTCAACTTAAACAGTGACAGGAAGTACTAGCATAAGGGCACGCCACTAATATTAGCATTAATATCTGCCTGTTTCCTGGGGCTGCTGCAAAAACGGTTCTGAATATACTTCCGCTTATATATTATTAGTTATAGCAGCGTCGACTGACTTTTGCCGACGGCAATATGTTCCGTTTATGCGCGGTTTGTTTTTCAAGCGGGAAATGCATTCTCTACATTTATACAAGAAATAATAGTCTTTCATACTCTTTATTTTCTCTTGCCCCTGCGGACTGTAGCGTTTAGATGTAGCGCTCAGATCATGCTTCTACTACTAGCCTAATGCTAATGGTAATAAATTAAATATAATCCAATCATTATATCATCTTCAATGCCACTTCATATTATGTCTTTAACGACTATTTGCATATTTAAAAAATAATGTTTAATAAATGACCATTCGGTACAACGGTACTAATTGTGTTCCTGAATTACAAACACTTGATGGCGCTGAGGTGTGATACGGATAGGACTGGCACAGGTCTCATGGTATGGGTGGGTTCAAGGGGTTTGGGTCAGCAGTGCCATTTTAGATGCAATTAATGCAATGTATCGTATCGCAACCCCGTATCGTGATACGTATCGTATCGGCAGATTTCTCGCCGATACACGCCTTAGTGAGTCACCTGCAACGGCTCACTTCGTGGGGTCGACCCAAAGCTGCAAATCCAATTCTGGATTAGAGAATGCACACTGGCAGGGGCAAAAACAAGCTGGTGCTTTTCAAAAATCATTCTCTGCTCACTTCAATCACTTCACTGGCTGATAAAACATGAGATTAGAAGGAAACCCGTTTAGGCTCAGAAATCCTGCGGTGTTGTTTAGGTGCTTCGCTCAAAATCTGCAGTCAGAATGGAACAATGGAAGGGCGGGATGATGAAGAACACGTGCCAAATTAGCAACCCCCAGCTAAGTGAGCATGTGTGAGGCTTGGGGTTGAATATTTGGCACCGATGCTTCTCTTGGCCACCTGATTAGCGTGAGAAAAAAACGACTGTCTCCCCCATTCACACACGCGAATGCGCATACATTAAATAAAAGGCAGGAAGAGCCGATGATCGATGAGAATAGCTAGGAATCTCTTTTCACGTTTTCAACAATATTGATGACAGTATCAGTCAGTAACCAACCTCCTCTTCATAACTGAGATAACTCACAGGCTTAAAGGCAGCAGGCAATGTGGGTCCTCCCACACTCCTCACATAAATTCCAAACCTATACAATACCAGTCTGGCTCATGAATGAACCAACGCTCAACCTGTTTCATTATTATGGTGGTGTACAGACACTGTAGATTATCTGAGAAGGTCCACACTTAACTAGGACATGCCCTTTCTGTCTGTATTTTGATCCTATTCTATTGAATCTGCCCCAGTTTCTAGCTGGGGCAACATTACAGGAGGCACATAAGGGAGCGTTCTATTACTCCTCCAGACAGAGATGGTGCTCAGTGCGTTGTGAATATTTTGTGTATGATTATAGAGACGGGAACCACACACGGGAACCACACGTGAAGGTGTAAAAAATCCACTTAAATATCTCAATTAAATTGTGAAAATCAAAGCATGCTGATCTCTAAGCATCCACTAACAATCAGAAGTTCACTATGGGGTGGTATCACAAGTTTAAAGAGTAGTTTTGTAACACGTCAACAGATGGCAGCACAAGGCTGCACGCACAGTCACAGGAGCACCGAATTTCATAGGTCAGTGTGCCAAAAGACATCGTCATGTGTACATGCTATTCTTAACCACGCACATTATCATCTCTGCGATTTCATCATGGACAGCGAGTTAAAACAAAGAGCAAACATGCTGGCAAATCTGCCACAGATATGTTTTTGAGACCGCCAGAGCAGAACAACGTCGCTGGAAGATGACTAGAGATTAAGAAGACCTTCAACAACTCAAAATGTCAAAACGGGTGCATGATGATCGTTCGAGAACAATCCACAACAATCCACGTGTGTGATTGGAATGATTGGAAAGTTTGCCCACAGGCTGTTGACCCAGGAGCAGAAGGAACACCGCGTTGAAGTCTGCCTAGATCTTCGTCAGCGTGCCGTGAATGAGCCATCCTTTATGTCGAAGAACCATTACCAGTGACGAAACTCGGGTATGGGTACGCCTGAGACGAAGCAACAGTCTTCACAGGGGAAGAGCCCATCATCTCCACGACCAAAAAGGCTAGGCAGGTCAGCAGATCCACCAAGTGCTTGTTCATCATCTAAATCAGGATTTGCCCCTTTGTGAATTAAGAATTTATCCGTCAATAGCTAGTTCAACTGCAGGTTTTAAGGATCTGAGGGAGGACGTTCGGTGAAGGACATAAGTGGACCTAAACCATGACAGGACATGAGGTCTGTCCACACCTACACAGAGCAGGGAGTATAAATGTGCATAAATCCTCATTTAAGACAGCATACAATTTTCACCAATCCCACATCCACACGATCCTTCCCTTCAAATACAGACCACACTAAAGCAACCTGCAGGGGATTTACACACACCCATATATCATCATGTGTTCATCAACACACCACTAGACTCCATTACTTAATGTATAAGATTACCTGCTCTCTCATGAAAGATGTGCACTGTTTATTCCAAACAAGTCTCCGGCTTTCATCTGAAGCGACGGCTTCACATTACATACGGATTGCACTGTTCAACTCATGAAAGTGTGTGTCGCAGTGTGTTTAGTGTGCAGATGCAATCTAGCATCATCCAAAAATCTTAGATCTGAAGACATAGTCGTCACGGTGCGGTCTGTTACCAAGCAGGTGTCCGGGTTTATGTTTTGAATCTGCAGGAAAGGCTGGGGGATGCCATTTGGTATGATCTTTGATCAAACTGTATTTGTTTTTTTAAATGTTATATACTAGAGGTCGACCGATTTATCGGTTTTGCAGATTAATCTGCACCGACAGTTGATTGCTGGAAAAGAATCCATACTGATAGTTTTTCCAGGTTGCGTCCGTTGCTGAAGTGGCTGAGAAGGTCCACTGTCATTACGAAAGCGGCCTCTAGAGGTAACTCACCAACGGCACGTGCTGTTTGTTAGCGCTTGAGACGGAGAGCACTACATAATTAGATTTATTCATGAATAAATTCATATTTTCTCATTAAGCACATTTTCGTGATTCAATACTGTTATTTTTGTTTTATAAAGTTCAGTACTATTTTACATGGAGTGTTATGTTTGTTTTTTGTTCTGTATCCATTTTAAAAACAATTGGTTGATTTATCGGTTATCGGCAAGTAAAATCCAACCTCGCTATCGTTTTTAGCATTTCCACATGCACAATGCAAAAAGAAAACGAGGGATTGGGAATAAATATTCTGTGTAGCCTTAAAAAACACTCATCAGTAAGGAATTTTAAGATCGGACTCTGAAGCAATGGAATAAGGTCATGTGGTCTAGTCCAGATTTACCCTTCTCCAGAGTGATGGGAATAAAAGGAGGTGGATAAAATGCAAACCCATACAAGCCTGTGGGGGCATTGTTATGATATGAGGCTGCTTCAGTAGTCAGGTCTAGATTCAGCAACATAACAGTATTTGCACAAACTAGTGTTTCAGGAAGATGAATAATTTCATATCATTCATTTATATATAGTTGTTCTGTAAAGGTGAAGTTTCCTGTCATGCTATAAGAACTACTGATAATCTTTTTGATACCAACAATACGAGTTGGTATCAAAAAGATTTAAGAGTAACCCTATTTATAAGAAAAGCACTTAATTTATCTATGTTTTACAGATTGTCACCTACAAAATAGTCCAATAAAGCAATGCTGCGCTCCCAGCGTTTCCTGCACTTCTGGAACATGTCCTGGAAGTCTTCTTTTTTAAGCGTGTTAAGCACCTTCGCGCTGGATGCAAAACACTGACCCTTTGAGCTACTCATCTTCGGGAAGTGAGAGCCAAGATCTGGCAAGAGCCCAATCTGGTGAGTCGGGTGGATGCCGAATTGAAATCGTGTGGATTGTTCTCGACGATCGTCATGCACAAGTCGCCGAAAGTTTGACATTTTCAGGGGTTCGACCTTGTTGAAGGGCTTCCTGATCTGTGGCAGATTTGTCCACTTGCATGCAGAATATGCTCTTTGTTCTAACTGCTGTTCGTGATGAAATCACAGACGTGGTAACACGTGGTCAGAACATCACCAGTTAACAATTTTAGTATCAACACTTTTTGATACATGATGATATATACCTTGTATATCATTACGTAGCCAGACCAGGAAAAAATCTATTGTGTTGATATCTTTACACTCTTCCTGACACTGTTTGTCTTGTAAAAGCAGGTTCTAAGCCTCATACACACTACACTACAGCAACATACACACACACACACACACACACACACACACACACACACACACACACACACAACACACACACACACACACGTAGTAACAGAACAAACAGAGCTGGTACGGACAAGATTTAGTCTAATTTTTGCAAGATCTGCCTTTCTAGGAACTGATAACGATGACCGAGAAGCTCTAAAGATTTACTGCCATAATTGGTTGTCACGTGTTTCGAAACTCGACAGCAACGGAAAACATGGTATCAACCCTATCAAAAATATCCCCCAACAATGAGAAGCACAGATGCGTACGCTCGATCACGTTCTTCTTTCCATTTTTCCTGGCACAAACTGAGATATAAAAAGAAACACCTGCTGTAACTGCACTCTGGAGTTTATTCGTCGTGGAGGAAGCTCTCTGTGGCTGTAATTCCAATAACACCATGGATTTACGGGATGCGATGGTTAGGCAGTGATCCACTGGATGGATGGAGAGTTGCATGGAGAGATATTTTAATCAGGCTGGGCTGGTGTAATCGTTTCATGCCAGCTGACTGAGACTGAATTATGGATTCTCTGTGGTCTCAGGAGGGAATACATCAAACAGGCAAGTGACCCCGAATGCTTTCAACACCTACCTGATAACAAGCAAGCTCGCTGTGACTGGTCCTCCTGTCATGAACTCGAGTGTGTAACACGCCAGAAGGTTATTATCCAAAGTACAATGCACACACACACACACACACACACACACACACACACACACACACACACACACACAGTGCTATTCCGCCCACACAACTGAAAATAAACTGGCTACTGAGAACATCTAGGTGCAGCTGACTGGTGTGTGTGTGTGTGTGTGTGTGTGTGTGTTGTGTGTGTGTGTGTGTGTAAAGCCTCTAAAGAGAGACATCTTTCTCTCAGCAACTGTTTCATCTATGTCTTTCCTGCTCTTACAACAGGAAGGAGTTCACGTACATTTGTGCATCCAAAAGGAGAAATGGAAAAAGATGGATAGATTTGAAAAAAGAGATAGAAAAAAAAGTAAAGGAGTGTCATGCACTTACCGGGTGTCTACCCTGTGGGTACATGGTCAGTGCAGAGATGCTCGTTAGGACTCTGACGATGTGGTGCTCCTTCAGCTCTTTACACTCCTCTGAAGGAGAAGGTTTATCAGAGACGTAACCAGGATCCAGAGTTGGGAACCTGGCTTTAGTCTCCAAGTCTGGACAAACTCAAGTGCATCCAAGAAGGTCGTGATGAGGGAAAAAAATCTTTTTACAAGAACTCCCCAGTGCTTACTTTTTTCCTCCACCTTTTCTCCTTCTTTTCTTTACCTTCCTCCTCCTGCTCCTCCTTCCTCCTCAAAGAGTCAAAGTAACACTCTCAGCTGTCCTCCTCCTCTCTCTGAGCTCTCTGATGAGTCTGATGAAAGCTGCTCTGATGAAGCCGCAGTCACATCCGAGTGTCCCTTCTGTGTCCTTCTCAAAGCACACCAACAAGGTCCAAACCGGAGCACACACCTCCATACGAATGGAACCAGACGACTTCCTCTTGCAACACTGAGACACAAACTGAAGGGTTTCTTCTTCTCCTCCAGCCAGGCTGAGAGTGTAAAAGAAAAAAAAGGAGAGTAAAAAAAATAGGATGGAGAGAAAAAGAGAGAGAGCTTTGTTTTTAATCTAAATCTAGAAGAGGGAGAGAAAGAGGGAAAAAAAACACAGGAAAGCAGGAAAGAACAGCAGGTCACTGGAAGATCCAGCAGGCTTTTCAGCAGCAAGCCCTAGACTGTAAATATTGTGCCTGTTGGCTTCAACACAAACATGAACAGCTGCTCAAGCTGCAGTTAAGGTGGTACAGTGGAGATCTCTGAGAAGAAAGAGAGAAAGAGAAAGAGAATCAGAGAATCAGAAAACACCCTTATGGATCAATATATGACCCCTTTTTCAAGTAATGAATGCAAAATATATACTAAAGGATTCAATAATAATTTGCTCGTCAAAACATACAGAATTCGCACGCCATGAAAAACAGAATAGCAGGAGGATGACGTATTTCCAAATTCTACATTCATACATTCAAGTCTGGATAAGTGGACAGAGGTTCATTAGCCCATTTCTTTTATCATTTCTTTATTTTTCTAAAAACCAAAATGATATTCAACATTCATCAATGATGCAGTCCTGAAGGACATCTTCAGTAGAATACACTATACAAGGTGTACACTATATGGATATTAATATGATAATAACCTCCACTCTTTTTAGGAAGATGTTCCACTAGATTTTATGGAGATATTTTAACCAAAGGATATTAGCAGAGTGAGGCACTGATGGAGGTGAGGTTAGAAGGTTCCTAGGGTTCAGTCAGAGTTCACATTCATTAAGGTTTTGAGGTCAGAACTCTACAGTTGGAGATCTTCCACTCCATCCCATGTAAAGCGTACCTTCACGGAGCTGGCTTCGTGCATTGCGGTGCTGGAATGGGTTCGGGTCTGGTATTTCAAATGACGGGAAAATGTCCTGATACAGGATCCAAAGACGTCCTATAAAATGTTTGATTTTGTGGCGATGAACAAAAACACCACCTTTACATATTTTGTTTATCTCGATTCATCAATTGCTCTCAAATCCAGCAATTGCTTATCACATCATACTGCTTTAACACGTATTTCTCCAGCCACATCGCTCCATCTACCCGGTTCTCTCGAGCTTATCTCCAGGCCTTTTATGCTCCTCTGTGCATGCTCCTTCCTCCACGGCAACCCGGTTCACCCCGAGGTGTTTTCCCGTCACTCATTCTGCCATGCGTGACACTTAACCAGGTCAGGTATTGCCCTAATCAGTGTTATCTAATAGCAAGGATTAGGCAAGTAATTATTCACACAAGCCTTCCAGTGCCTCGTGCTGATGGGGCATGTTAATTACCACCACAGCAGGGTTCAGCAGCCGGTCCTGAACTGAGGGAAGCAGATATTGTAGAAGGAACCTCCACACTTTAATGCTTCCCACGTGTCTTTCTGGCAGGGGTCACATCACTGTTCAAATAAAAGTGCATTACTCCATTGTCCCACAAGAGTATATATATATATATATATATATATATTTTAATGCACTATATAGCCAAGATTTTTTGAGGACATCTGACCGTACAATGCTGTCTGCTTTCTTTGAAGATTCCATCAGCTCCATTTGCTCTTATATAACCTGCACCCTTCTGGAAGATGTTCACTAGATTTTGTGGAGAATTTTGTGGAGATTCATTCAGCCACAAGGGTGTTAGGAAAGTCAGGTACTGATGTAGTGATGTGTGAGGTCGCTTGAGCTTTCACACTCCTCCCGTTCAATAGGGCTGAGGGTCAGATGTCTATAACAGACGGCTTTCTAAGATCTCCATCCCATGTGAAGCATATCTTCATGGAGCTGGCTTTGTGTACAGGGGAACAGGTTTGGGTCTCCCCTGTTCGATTGACCTCGATCAAAACATCCTATATATCTCACAACTTTGTGGTAACACTCACTCAACTGTGTTACTGAACTGTTACAACCTGAACTCAAACACACACTCAATACTCATTTCAATTCATACACCAACAATAATATATTATAATCAGATTATACTGTTACTTATCATATTACTCTTATGCTGTTTTGCACCTCTCGATTGCTGCTCTTGCTGTTTTGCACGTTGTACTGAATAACATATTATACAGCAGGTTTACTGGTTCGACTGTGATTGAGTTGTGTTTTGTGTGTCTGTTTCCACACTGTCTTGTGTTGTCTGTTTGCACTCGTTTGCACTTGATACACTTTATGTGGCAAAAACAACTTACTTTAGTCCTGAGCTCTGTGTTCTGTTATGTAGCTTTGTGTCCTTTAATGTAGCATGTAGCTCTATGTTCTGTTATGAAGCTCTGTTTTCTTTTATGTAGCTCTGTGTCTTTTATGTAGCTGTGTTTTTTATGTAGCTCTGTGTTCTGTTGTGTAGCTATGTGTCCTTTTATGTAGCTCTGTGTCCTTTATGTAGCTCTGTGTTTTGTTGTGTAGCTCTGTGTCCTTTTATGCAGCTCTGTGTCCTTTTATGTAGCTCTGTATGCTTTTATGTAGCTCTGTGTCTTTTTATGTAGCTCTGTGTTCTGTTGTGTAGCTCTGTGTCCTTTTATGTCGCTCTGTGTCTTTTTATGTAGCTCTGTGTTTTGTTGTGTAGCTCTGTGTCCTTTTATGCAGCTCTGTGTTCTGTTATGTAGCTCTGTGTCCTTTTATGTAGCTCTGTGTTCTGTTGTGTAGCTCTGTGTCCTTTTATGTAGCTCTGTGTCCTGTTGTGTAGCTCTGTGTCCTTTTATGTAGCTCTGTGTCATTTTATGTAGCTCTGTGTCTTTTTATGTAGCTCTGTGTTCTGTTGTGTAGCTCTGTGTCCTTTTATGTAGCTCTGTGTCCTTTTATGTAGCTCTGTGTCTTTTTATGTAGCTCTGTGTTTTGTTGTGTAGCTCTGTGTCCTTCTATGCAGCTCTGTGTTCTGTTATGTAGCTCTGTGTCCTTTTATGTAGCTCTGTGTTCTGTTGTGTAACTCTGTGTCCTTTTATGTAGCTCTGTGTTCTGTTATGTAGCTCTGTGTCCTTTTATGTAGCTCTGTGTTCTGTTGTGTAGCTCTGTGTTCTGTTGTGTAGTTCTGTGTCCTTTTATGCAGCTCTGTGTCCTGTGGTGTAGCTCTGTGTCCTTTTTTGCAGCTTTGTGTTCTGTTATGTAGCTCTGTGTCCTTTTATGTAGCTCTGTGCTCTGTTATGTAGCTCTGTGTCTTTTATGTAGCTCTGTGTCCTTTAATGTAGCTCTGTGTCCTTTAATGTAGCTCTGTGTTCTGATGTGTAGCTCTGTGTTCTATTGTGTGGCTCTGTGTCCTTTTATGTAGCTCTGTGTTCTGTTATGTAGCCCTATGTAGTTTTATGTACCACCAGGGTCCTGGAGAAATGATTTATTGTACAGTGTACTGATCAGATAAATATGGTTGAAATGACAATAAAAGCTTTTTTACTTGACTTGACTCTTGACGTGAACTGTTTGATGAAGTACCACATCAGGCATCCCAGTATTTTCCGTGTACTGTACTTGTATAAAATACATCAGTGATGGTAGTAAATTGTAGTCTGCAGAATCTAATACAGAATTTCCAATAGAAAGGAGCATTATATTTTTCTCCAGAGAACCACCAAATGTTCTGTGTAAAATGAGCATCATTTCAGAGCATGAAGTAATGAAGGACAGTGAAACGCTGCTTTAATCATAATCAGCCTTTTTCAAATAAATGCTTCAATGCTTTAATACAGGGTTGCTGTGGCACTTAATGGCATTTATGTTCAGATTTTTACTCTAAAAGCAGATTACATAACATACTGAAAACTGGGTAGTGGGATTATTATGTGTATTTTTCACACCGACTGTCCTTCACAGCTCTGTTCTCTACACCGTCTCACCTGTTGTTAATGAATGGAAACAGGAAAAGGTTTGAAATGCAGATCCCAGATGCATAACGTTTATCTTTGCACTAATATCAACTCACGTGTGAAACTGCACAGTTCTTTTTGTACCTTAAATGTCAGTGACAAAATAAACAAGATATAATGGTGGAAAGATGGAAGGTGTGCATTCCACCTATACACCGACATCTACAAACGACGCAAAATGGATTTTATCTTCTGTTGTAAGCTGCAGTATATTAACACGACCTCGTCGTAAATACATTCTCTCGAGTGCTTCTGTGACCCTCTTTAATCCTTATTTCTTCAGAAATTTCCTGCAGAAAATACAACACCATTTACAGGGGAACATCTAACACGACTCAACAGACAGAAAGACAGACAGACAGACAGACAGACAGACAGACATAGATAGATAGATAGATAGATAGATAGATAGATAGATAGATAGATAGATAGATAGATAGATAGATAGATAGATAGACACAGACAGACAGACAGACAGACAGACAGACAGACAGACAGACAGACAGACAGACAGACAGATAGATAGATAGATAGATAGACAGACAGACAGACAGACAGACAGACAGACAGACAGACAGGCAGGCAGGCAGGCAGGTAGACAGACAGACAGACAGACAGACAGACAGACAGACAGACAGACAGACAGATAGATAGATAGATAGATAGATAGATAGATAGATAGATAGATAGTGAAAACCCTGGTATTTTATGGTCTTTATGAAACATGCATGTTCCTTTTGTTTCTATGCAACTCGGTAATGTAACGGGGCTGAAGATTTTCTTTGACCAAATAAATCAATAAATGTCCAGATGTTCTATTTAATTTGAATTATTATTATTTTTAAAGCTTCTGGACAGTTCATTTCTCCACAAATTCATCTGAAATACTTCACCGTGCCTCTTGTAACAACTCGCCAAATTTGTTCTTCACTAGATGGAGATTTCTTTCTTTCATTCTTGTGATGCAGTTCATCTCAGAGCAGTTCAGTAGGATTGAGGTGCGGTGACTGGGCAGGTGGTTCCATGATAGATATCAGTCCAGACGACCGCCTGCTCTCTAAATAACACTTACAGAACTCAGACGTGCGCTTCGACTCATCGTCTTGTCGTACGGTGAAGACATTTCCAACGAGACGCAGTCCAGACAGAACTTCATGGTGTTGAAGTTTGGAATGGGAGCCGTGTTGGTTCAGGATTCCTTTTACTTTCCGGAATAAGTCTCCAACCTTCTCTGCTCCAAAACAACCCCAAACTATTAAACTTCCACCTCCATGTTTATAGACTGTGGGGGTGATGGAGTCTGATCACATCTTCTCTCCTGTTCATTATTACACAAGTTCTTCTGTTGGAGAAAGAATTTTCACATTTCTCAATGCATTTGTAGCATATAATTATATATATGCAACATATATATAAAATTACACAATCAAAAATCTGGAAAACTTTTCCAAACGTATCCATGTATTATTTTTCATTAGATGAATGGAGAAATGGAGAAATGATTAATTTTAATCCTAAATGAAATGATTAGAATAAATCTCTCTCCATTTCCTCTATCCTCCAAGTCCACCTTAAACGCTCGCGACGGCAAAGCGCTCTCTTTCCCTGCTCTGATTGGACTAAGAGACTTGCATGTTCCAGCCAATGAACGCGAGCGCGTCCCACGTTGGGTTGTGACGTAGGCTGGAGAAACTGACTAATAGCAGCGCTTGGGGCTATTGACTGGCTGTGGACGGTGGAGAGGGGAGGTGTGGAGTCTGTGGGGATTGTGGGCATTGAAGTTTCAATTATTCCAACACACACACACACACACACACACACACACACTCTCTCTCCATTCCCCCTCCTAAACCCTGCTGTCAGTCACGCCACATAAATGCTCGATAAATTCCGCTGTTAATTTCAGGCTTACCTCTGCTCAGTGAAGACAAACTGAGAAACGCTGCCTGCTGGGAGATTGTCTTCTTCTTCAACAATTAACCTTAAAACCACAAAATATTCCTCTTGTATTGCAGATCATTCCATAAAAAAACCTTCCTGTCTCACCGATCATGCCAGTGATCATACCAGATCATTCAGATCATCTCATTAAATCTTCAGATCATCTTCAAAACATTATATTGTGATGTGTGGATTTAGATCATCTTTAGAAGATCACACTGTGATGTGTGCATTCAGATCATCTCCAGAAGATCATCTTCATATCATATTGTGCATTCGGATCACCTTTAGAAGATCATCTCGAGAAGATCACACTGTGATGTGTGCATTCAGGTAACCTACAGAAGATCATCTTCATATAATATTGTGCGTTCGGATCATCTTTAGAAGATCATCTCGAGAAGATCACACTGTGATGTGTGCATTCAGATCACCTCAAGATCATACTGTGATGTGTGCATTCATATCATCTTCAGAAGTTCATCTTCATATCATATTGTGCATTCGGATCATCTTTAGAAGATCATCTCGAGAAGAACACACTGTGATGTGTGCATTCAGATCACCTCAAGATCACACTGTGATGTGGCATTCAGATCACCTCAAGATCATACTGTGATGTGTGCATTCATATCATCTTCAGAAGTTCATCTTCATATAATATTGTGTGTTCGGATCATCTTTAGAAGATCATCTCGAGAAGATCACACTGTGATGTGTGCATTCAGATCACCTCAAGATCATACTGTGATGTGTGCATTCATATCATCTTCAGAAGTTCATCTTCATATCATATTGTGCATTCGGATCATCTTTAGAAGATCATCTACAGAAGAGCACACTGTGATGTGTGCATTTGGATTATCTTCAGAAGATCATATAGTGATGTGTCTAATCAGATCATCTTCAGAAGATCATCGGAATATTGTGATGTGTGAGGTGAAGAGTATCTGTAGAATATCTGATTGGTGCACCAATGGTCAGATAGAGCTCCTATCCTCAGCATTCAGATCTTTAGATCATACTGTGATGTGTGCATTTAGATCATCTTCAGAAGATCATACTGTGATGTGTGCATTCAGATCATCTTCAAAAGATCAACTCCACAAGATTGCACTGTGATGTGTGCCTTCAGATCACCTTTAGAAGATCTCTAGAGAAAACTCTAGAAAGAGTTCTGAAACCAAAACTCGACATTATTACACGTGGAATTATTTGGGCCACTCGCCATGTTCACATATGACAAAAAAAAAAAAAAACCCAAGTGGGGCAGAGTCATACCTGCCCAAATGGCTCTCAATTCCGGCGTGCTGCAGTTCCATTCTCCACCACAACACTACACTGGCGCTGTTGAGCGCAGGAAAACTGCGACGCCCTCTGCCTGCTTAATACAGTCATAACAAAGCCAACGTGTGTGAAGACCATGTGCTAATTTTCAACATTTCCAACTCACTTCACAACTTGAAATTGTCCAGAAAGTCTAAAAATTTTTTATAGAATAATGTTCAACACATTTACTAGTTAACAGTTTATGATTGATTAGTTTATATGGAGTTCTCTGTTTTCATAGTGGATTAATATTTAGTGGTCACTGCCCACAATTGAATAAATCTTATTTTATTTGTACCTCATTTTATTTAACAATGAACATTGTCCCAAAGGAGCTTTTCAAAAAGTTTATCCCTAATGAGTGAGCCAGAGGTGATGGTGCTGAGGAAATAACTTCTTGAGAGGAACATGGTGACCATGTTATCAACTGTTTACTGATGGAGACTCGAGCGCAAAACCGTTGATGGTGATTGTAACACTAAATTATTGTTTATATAAATTACAAAACAAATCCATCTTCATGGTTCTGGAGATTAACGTCATTACTTCATGATGATCGAATGCTAATGTGTTGGTTGGTATTAAATAATGCATTTCTTTTT
This sequence comes from Silurus lanzhouensis, assembly GCA_039877035.1. Taxonomy (NCBI): domain Eukaryota; kingdom Metazoa; phylum Chordata; class Actinopteri; order Siluriformes; family Siluridae; genus Silurus; species Silurus lanzhouensis. The sequence goes on from JBCEWE010000226.1 coordinate 64,161, forward strand.
GAAAAATTTTCATTATAAAATAACCACTGCATGTCACCGATTATCAGATTATTCATTAATAGTGATACGCTAGTTATTTGGGTGGATTTTTGCTTTCTCTCAGAGCTGTAATTTGATGTCAGAATTGGTTGGCAATCGGTTTGACACGTTTACTTCAATCCAGGCATCTGCCAGTCTGTGGTGTGTTGGCATTCACCTGGGATTAGCAAAAAAATGTTCAGCCTACAGGAGCCAATGCCATCAAATTATTTCCAGAAAAAAACAACAACAAAAAAAAAAAACATGGCAAATAACCTGCAAAAAAAAAAAGAAGAGAAAAATACTTGTCCCTGGAGCCAGTTTTGACGTCCCCTCATACATAATAAGCATAATGCTTGCCACTGCAGCTGCCACACCACGTCTGCTGCACCAAGAGCATGTCACAAAACTTTATTAAATGCAATTTAACTGTGCTGTCATAACAACCAAAACAAGCAGGAGTCCAGTTTATGCTGAATTTGCATGTGGATTTTAGAGTAAAAGTAGTTCAATGAACCAGTGGGATGAAGAACAAACACCATGTATTTGAGTTACAATAAAGATCCACTCTATAAAATATGACTCCAGTAAAAGTGTCCACATGTGTTGTGGCATGTTAGAGTCGCTCAGTAGCCACCACCAAGCGCCAATCAAAACAAAGGTTCTGCTTGATGTTGAACTGATGCTGAACTGTATGTGGTGATCAGTAGATCCACCAAGCGCAATCAGAACAGGTTTAAAACAGAGCGTGCGCTCGACCCTGATTGGTGACTCGCTGTGTGTTTCACCGGTTACGTTTTTATCCTCGTAAATAAAAAGCAA
>JBCEWE010000330.1:0-23535 GCA_039877035.1 Silurus lanzhouensis
TGCTCCGATTCTAATACAATCTTGATTGCAGCAAGGATAGTGAGAAGAATTTGGAAGCAAAAGTGAATGAAACTTTTCGGAAACCTGAACACAGATAGTAGGAGAGAAAATGATGTTTTAAATGTTGAAAATTGCAGGAAAAGTGAATTATTTGTGTGATTTGTGTAGCCATTTCTGCTAATACAGTTCTGAATATACTGTAGAAAACCAGGAGGTGTGAAATATGAAGGCTTTTTACGAATACAGCTCTGTATGGATAACTAGATATGGCCCACACTGTGGGGGATGCTATTTAGAAAAAAAATAGCTTCCATTTTGGCAGCTGAAGGGTACATGTAATACTAAAAAGAACAAATATATCTAAGCTCACTTTGACTGCATGGGGCATTTATAGTGTATATGTAGTCATGCTGTTTCTTCAGATTACACAGTAATCATACCTTTTTCATGTACATGAGTATAATTGGTGTGTGTGAAGTGTGGCAGTGATCGACAGCTTTTGCTTGGAAATGATGTAGGATTCGCCTCCATAATTGACCCCAATACGAACAGATTCTTAGGGGGAAAAAAATTATTGTGATAGAATACATGCCTATACAGTAGATATAAATTGTTTTTTTTTGAAAAGGACAAACGGAGACAATCGTTCCAATTATGCAATAATCTACAGCCGTTTTCTTTTAACAGTATGTGTAGGAAGAAAGCACCATTATCGTTAACCTTAACAATAACCCTGAGTGTCCCAGTGGAAGTGCACCAGCTGTAATTAGAGGATGCTCTGTTCAGTTCACTTTCAGGTTTAATGAGGGTCACCATTTATTATTAATGCACCATCCCACTTGGAGTTCAGATGCTAAAACCATCCATTTAATACAATAGAAAGCTGCTGAACATTCAGCACCTGCACTACATCACTCCTAAGCAATAATATAGGTCCTAGAAGCTAGAATACAATGAGCAAAGGTCCTGTGGAGATTATTAAGCACTGCGTTTGTCTTACAGAAGATTCCAGATTCAGACTTGCATTCTAAGGAAAGATCCATCTGGAGCCTCTGCAGTGATAAACACATGCATCATGCACATTTTCTGAATATGCATTTTTTTTGTTTTGTTTTAATGCTAATAAACTAGTTGTATTATTTAAGGGTTTAAGAATAGGCATGCTAAAGCATTAATGCAGTTACTATAGAAGTAATGTGTATATTTTAATAGAGTCACATCATCTAACTAAGAAAGTTTATAGGACTGTGGTGAGACCTGAGATGTTGTATGGTTTAGAGTCAGTGGCATTGAGTAAAAGACAGGAGGTGGAGCTGGAGGTAGCAGAGCTGAAGATGTTGAGGTTTTCGTTCAGAGTGATGACACGCATGTAGGACGTTTTGGAGACAAGGTGAGAGAGGCGAAAATGAGATGGTTTGTACATGTGCAGAGGAGGGACATGGAATACATCGGTAGAGAATGCTGAGGATGAAGCCACTATGAAGGGAGAATACTTGAAGACCAAGGAGGAGGCTCATGGATGTGGTGAGGGAAGACATGTAGGTAATTGGTTTGAAAGAGGCAGAAGGGTGGTATGGAGACTGATGATACGCTGTGGAGACCCCTAATGGGAGAAGCCAAAAGAAGAAGAAAACATCAGCTAACTATCTAACAGCGTTAAGTAACAAAGTAATGTAATGTACAGTGGACCTTAAAATGAACACCCTGCTATTTTGCAAGTTCTCCCACTTAGAAATCATGGAGGGTCTGAAATTGTTATCATAGGTGCATGTCCACTGTGAGAGACATAATCTAAAAAAAAAAATCCAGAAATCACAATATATGATTTTTAAACTATTTATTTGTATGATACAGCTGCAAATAAGTATTTGAACACTAGAATTCTGACCTCAAAGACCTGTTAGTCTGCCTTTAAAATGTCCACCTCCACTACATTTATTATCCTAAATTAGATGCACCTGTTTGAGGTCGTTAGCTGCATAAAGACACCTGTCCACCCCATACAATCAGTAAGAATCCAACTACAGTGGAACCCGGTTATGTCGATGTCCTAGGGGGTCGCCAAAAAGCATCGAGGTAACCGATGATCGAGATAAACGAAAATCAAAATGGCGGCAGTATATTAACGTGCTTGAAATTTCTTTATGTACATGAAGTGCGTTAATAAATGAGAATGTGCATGCACGTGGTTTTGAAGGGTTTTTTTTACACAACAGCGTTGCTGCAATTTGTTTGATGAAGGCATGCTATAAAAATACATACAGTACATGTTTATCTGTCAGGACTCCACCTGCCACGCCCCCTTCGGCCCCCTTCAGCGTGTCAGGTGCTTTCTCGGCCGCTTTCTCTGAAGCTCCGCTTCAATCGCGCACATATGGTGCTCGTTTGTCATCATCACCAGCTCCTATTTAAACTTCCACACTCTCACTGTCCGTTATTGTTGGTATATGTTGGTTCACGGCGGTCGTTGTTATCGCGCATGCGTATCCCGGTACGTGTCTTCCCATCGGCACTCTCTCAACGGCTGCGCTTTTCTTCCCAAAGCGCATCGCGGATTCCGGATTCTTAGTATACTTTTTTTAGTATACTTTTTTTTTTAGTATACTTTTTACTAAAAGTATACTAAGTATACTTTTTCTCACCTCGTGGGGTCTCAATGATCCTAAGGAAGGTGAGAAATCAGCCCAGAACTACACGGGAGGAGCTGGTCAATGACCTGAAAAGAGCTGGGACCACCGTTTCCAAGGTTACTGTTGGTAATACACTAAGACGTCATGGTTTGAAATCATGCATGGCATGGAAGGTTCCCCTGCTTAAACCAGCACATGTCCAGGCATGTCTTAAGTTTGCCAATGACCATTTGGATGATCCAGAGGAGTCATGGGAGAAAGTCATGTGGTCAGATGAGACCAAAATAGAACTTTTGGGTCAGAATTCCACTAAACGTGTTTGGAGGAATAAGAATGATGAGTACCATCCCAAGAACACCATCCCTACTGTGACGCATGGGGGTGGTAGCATCATGCTTGGGGGTGTTTTTCTGCACATGGACAGGACGACTGCACTGTATTAAGGAGAGGATGACCGGGGCCATGTATTGCGAGATTTTGGGGAACAACCTTCTTCCCTCAGTTAGAGCATTAAAGATGGGTTGAGGCTGGGTCTTCCAACATAACAATGACCCGAAGCACACAGCCAGGATAACCAAGGAGTGGCTCTGTAAGAAGCATATCAAGGTTCTGGCGTGGCCTAGCCAGTCTCCAGAGCTAAACCCAATAGAGAATCTTTGGAGGAGCTCAAAACTCCGTGTTTCTCAGCGACAGGCCAGAAACCTGACTGATCTAGAGAAGATCTGTGAGTGGGCCAAAATCCCTTCTGCAGTGTGTGCAATCCTGGTGAAAAACTACAGGAAACGTTTGCCCTCTGTAATTGCAAAAAAGGCTACTGTACCAAATATTAACATTGACTTTCTCAGGTGTTCAAATACTTATTTGCAGCTGTATCATACAAATAAATAGTTTAAAATCATATATTGTGATTTCTGGATTTAATTTTTTAGATTATGTCTCTCACAGTGGACATGCACTTACGATGACAATTTCAGACCCCTCCATGATTTCTAAGTGGGAGAACTTGCAAAATAGCAGGGTGTTCAAATACTTATTTTCCTTACTGTATATCCCACATTTTAGTCTGCTCTAAATGTACCTTAAATTAATACCTTTCAAGTTTTTAATAATCTAATTAGCATTATAATGGACAACTATGGATGCTCTATGCAAATGTTTGTTAAATATTAGTGAACCAAACTCAACATTAAACTTCACTTGTTTAAATGTCATAGATATTTTCCAAATAATTAGTTTGTTTGTTTGTTTAATTGACAGTGGTTTGTTTAATGAACAGACAGGCTTTTCCCCCGTTCCTACACTAACATTTAAAACTTATTGATAAAAAAAAAACCTTGTCATGGGTTAGTATTCAGACGGAACAAACTTTACATATCAGGATATTTACTGTATGTTTTAAAAGACTAATATAACACTTTCTTGATCAGTATTACAGTATTAAAACTGATATGAAACATGTTATTCCATGTTACCCATGTTAGTCTTTAAATGTAGTTATGTCATAGTAAGTAATAAATTCATTTTCACAAGAAAATAATTCTGGTTCAACCTGACAACTGTTAGATCATTTGCATGGGGCTTTTTTACCATGCTTTCACTCAAGTGCAATATTCACATCAGTGAAGATAAAAGCTGTGTGTGTCTTTAAACATTAAGAGCATTCGACTGTGAATGCGGGTCTGTCATGAAGAGTTATAAAAACACTTCCAGCTGAGGAATAGAAGGTAGATTATTAATGAGTTATGGTGAACATTTCCTTTCTTTTTTCTTTGATATGGGAATTTTGGTTACATGGTAATAATTAGTTCCCATGTCTCAGTCAAGAAATAATTTGTACTACTTTTACCTTGATAATACAGTATTGGTTTAAAAGAGGCAGATATAGAGGACAGAGTGATATGGAGATGGATGATCCGCTGTGCCGACCCTAACGAGAGCAGCCAAAAGAAAAAAAGTAAGTATTATAATGAATAAATAGTTATATATTAATAATTACTGTAACGACCTCCAGCCCATGCCCATGGTAGTAAAATCACTCAGAAAATGACTGCGAACAGGATGTTGAACAGGGTGTTGAAAGGTGCCAGTTCAGCACCACTGATGTGGAAAGCTGGCAAACACATGGGAGAAGGGCGAGGTGGAAAAACATCTGTACATCTGTACATTATATCCATCATTGTTAAGGTGTGCTGTGTTAGGTGATTAAATGCAATCTGTGGTCCTGAGCCATTGTAGTAAACTGTTGATCATTACAGTCCAAATCCATGCTTATAGTTCTGGAGTTGCTCAGTAACTTCATGTATGTAGCACCCATTTTATTACCTTCATTCTGTAACTTGTACATTCTAAACAAACTTGTTAGCCAATATCACTGGTGGACAAATGCAGAAATCAGATAATCTAGGCCTACTGCTGTTGCATCCATGATATTCACAAAATCTGGATAATTCAACTGTCTGTAATTGATGGATTGTATGCAAAATCTAAATATTTCATAGAGGTGAAAATTACATGGTAGAGGGAAAAAAGTGTGGAATATTGGTTAGTTAGTGTCATTATAAAGGACAAAAACAAATATTTAGATTTTTATGTGGAGGTTTTATACATTTGTTTTACATTATATATCTAAAACACATTTTCGATTAGATTTCACTTTGTCATTGTGCACAGCCAAAAAAATGCAGTACATCACATAACATGTTTTAAAGAGTACATACATATTTGTAAATCAGTGGAATGTACACAGTGTCCACCACCATCATGGAAACACTAAGAAAAAGCATAGCAAATTGCTGTCATGTTTCAGACAAGTATTGAGAGGAACCGAAGGAGGAAAGGAGGTTTTCATGCGTCGAAAGGAAATAACGTTTTGAAAAGGGTCATTAGCCAGCAAGCTGAGCAAATTGAAAGCTGAAGTATTACAGTGTCATAAATAAATGCTTGTATTTTTTTTTTTTTTTTTACATGCAATAGAAAGCAATGTGTTGGCATTATTGGTGTCACCTGGTCATTACTTAATCCCACCATCTGCTCTGCAACGCAAACACAATCTCACGATACCAGAAATCCAATACCATCATCGCCGACACGCCTCACCGCGGCTGTCAAAGCATAATTTGATTTATTCAGATTATGCTGCTGGTTGGGGAAAATGGCCTAAAAAAATCCATGTAACCTTTTCAGTGTTTGATAAAGAAACGAAAGCAGCTGAAAAGGCTACCGCAACGGTGCATGCATGGTAATTAAATGATTAATAGGGCAGAGAGAATAAGACACAGAACTGGGAAGCTAAATTGTTATGTGATTCTAATCAAATCATCGAAGGCAATATGTGGCCTTTATCACTGTTTTGAAGGAATAATAGCAATTCAAAAAAAGTTACAACTGATGGACTGTAAGAATAATTTTTTTAACTTTATAATGCATATCTCTATTTTACCTCTACTACTTTTTCATTGTAGGTTGCTCTTGATTTGGGCAGCTGCCAAATGCCATAAATGTACATTTCTATGCTTTGTTTAGTGAATATAGATGCATAACCCCATGGTTGTGGTAAGGGTGTGTGGAGTCAGAGTTGGTGTGTTGGTGTTGGGTGTGTAGAGTCAGAGTTTTCCCAATGTGTGTATGCACCTATAGAAACTCTCCTCTTAAAAAGGTCTCATGTGCAGGTGAATGGAGCGTTGAACTGCATCTATTGCTCACATCAAGTTTACATAAATGATGACTTTTCTGATACTTAAACTCATTCAACAGAGGTGTAAATAGTACCTGAATCATACTTGAGTAAAAGTATAAGTTTCCCTATTACAAACTAAAAGTCAACAATCTGATTTTATCTGATTTGAACAGTATCTGAGTATTTAACTCGTATTGAATGCAGGCTCAAAGATGCACAAGTCCTCAACACAAGACACGTGTTAGTGAAAAACCAAAAACAGCTGATTTGTGAGGTTTTGTTTCCTAAAATACAAATTAGATTGTACACCCCAATACTGCATTGACCATCAACACAACAACCTTTTTAACACGCCAAATGAAAACAACGATCAAACAGTCGGTCAAAAAAAAAAGACAAAGTAGTAAAGCAAACTTTTAAAAAATTGAATTTGAATTAGGAAATTAATATTACAGTATCGATGATATTCAGAGCTGATTGACTGACTGCAAAATGATAATTAAAACATAGTGGATTAAAAAGTGCATATATTGAATTATAAAATGTAGAAGGGTGTGAAAGTTGCTTATATCTTTGATACACAGAAAAACTTGAAAGTCATCAAATTCTTTACACTACTGCCATTTGAAAAGGAGAACTTTTGTGCTTTTCTCAAGTAGAAATGTAAAAGAAAACTTACAGGGGATTCTAAGAAAAATTCATAGTGATAAACTTATAGGTACTGACATTATAAATTCTAACTTTATAACCCCTTTATCATTGTAAAGCTACTTTAAGATAGTAAAAAACACTATACAAATCTGTATTAGTAATTTTACATAAGAACCAGAATGATTATAAGTGGCAGGTGGTCATGGTTGAGCACCAGTTTGTGATGAAGAGAGGAGCCAGAGGAGGTGAGTGGTAAGGATCAAACACCTGTGTATAATTTTTATTATTAAGGTTATCGGTTTCAGTAAGCAGACATCATTTAGATTAGATTAGATTAGATTAGATTCAACTTTATTGTCATTACCCATGTACAAGTACAAGGCAACGAAATGCATTTTGGGTCTAACCAGAGTGCAATAACAGCAAGTGCAGGATATACAGTGTTACATGATTTACATAAGTTAAATAGAATTGAATATTGAATTATAAACAGTAATTTACAGATGTATATGTACTATGAATATATATATATATATATATATAATATATATATATATATATATATATATATATATATATATATATATATATGAATATACTATACAGATGAATATAATATACAGATAAATATATGTGTATTATGAATATAATATACAGGTGGATAGATATGTACTATGAACAATAATGTACAGGTGAGTATATACACTGCATTTCGTTGCCTTGTACTTGTACGTGTAATGACAAAGTTGAATCTAATCCAATCTAATCTAATATGTACTATGAGCAGTAATATACAGATGAGTATATATGTACTATTGACATGATTTATAGATTACTATAAACAGAGATTTACAAAAGGATGTGAACGGTGAACATAATATATTGCTATTATTATAAACAGAAGAACAGGTATATATATATATATATATATATATATATATATATATACAGTGGTAATAAGTTAGTGGTGAGCAGCAATACTAAGAGAGCAGTGTGCAAATGAGCAATGTTTCACAGTTTTGTGTAACAGTTGTGTGTAACAAGAGTAGGTGTGCAAATGAGCATAGTTTTGTGTAAACAGTCCGTTAGTGCAATTACAGAGTGTGAGGTGAGAAATGAGCAAGTGTCCAAGTGAGCATGAGTTTTTGTGTTTTTGTGCAGACAGTCCATTAGCGAAATAACGAAGTGTGAAGTGTGGGGGAATGTGGTCGTGTGTCAGCGAGGGACAGAGTTCAGTAAAGAGACGCTTTAGGAAAAAAGCTGTTCTTTAGTCAGCTGGTCCTGGTACAGGGCACCTGAAACGCCTGCCAGAGGGCGGAAGAGTAAACAGTCTATGGCGGGATGAGACGAGTCCTTAAGAATGCTGAAGCTCGACACAGAGAGCGTTTCTTCTGGATGTCCACTATGTCTGTTGCTAATTGATCAAACGTCTTAATTCTTTTCACCCTTCATTCATTCACTCCATCGATATACAGAATTGTCAATTGTCGTTGTAGTTTTTGAAATACTTGAAGCTATACAAAACACAAAAGAATTCATATCACTAACGTTTGTGATGGCCGAAAGTGGCAGCAAATTTGTGCTGTGAAAAACAAATCATATTGTGAGTGAGTAGCAACGACACTGCGCTAACTCTAGTTTCATTTTTTCATTGCTGTGCATGTTTTCAAGTATATATGTATATGTGTGTGTTTTGCTTTTCGGGAGCCACTTTCAAAATGTTCATTCAGCACAAACTGATATGACAAAAAATTCTGTAGCCAAGTAGTACATTTGTGACCCACACTCTGGTCACAACCTGGTAGCTGTGAATTTCTGCCTTAGGGCAACAAATACCTCAATAAAAAACCTCATCGTATTCACATAAGGTACTATCAATTTGTATGTACCTTTCACATAGCTGATATTAATCACAAAGATCTATATTTATTCCAAGTATTTCAATACGTTCAAGAATTTCAGCAGTGCAGAACCCAGTATCCATCTCAGGAATCCAATTTGTTGTTTAATAATAGAGATGCAGCCACGTAAATCACCAGCTTTTCTAAGTGTCCATCTCCCCATGGAGCCTGGATCGATCCCTTTGCTGCAAATTTGCTGAAATGTAAATATATATATATATATGAAAAAGAGAGAGAGAGAGAGAGAGAGAGAGAGAGAGAGAGAGAGAGAGAGTTATATTTCAGCAAAAAAAGTTGGACTTGTGCAGCAGTCTGAGAGGCTTAGTGTTGAAAAAAGACGAATCCTGCAGGGAGTAATTGGCTGCTTGATGAATTGTATTGTATTGGCAGAGCTTGTGCTTAGGAAGGCTTTGTGCCATAATGTGCACAGCTCAAGGGCAGGGATTTATTGGTTTTGTGTTTGCCTCAGCACTCACTCATTTCCTCTCGTTTCACCTGAACAATACCAGCTGCTATTAATTAATGCACCACTAGAACTTATTAATCATTAGGTCAATAGTACAGAAATAGGTCTACGCACAAACACAGTGTCAGAAAAAAAAAACATTTCATTTTTCCAGTTTTATCCAAATATAACACACATATGCCTTCGTTCTCAGTAGACAAGGCGGTTATATATATGACGTTTTTATTGTCAGCATGAAACGCACGAGCAGAGGTAAAAAATAAATAAATTAATTAAAAAAAAAAAAAATCCAAGAGCATAAAGAGCTGAAGGAAACAAAAGAAGCGAACGGTCAGGCTTGGGAGGAGTTTGAACAGCCCAAACATCTCAGAGATGTTCTAACAATAAGAAACAACAAATATTTGTTCCATCCTCAATCTGTAGCTGTACGGGTTTGATAATTTGTGCTAATTGTTTGTGGACACTAACTGCTAACTGAATTTATGGCTTCGAGTCAGTCTGCTGAGCAAACGCGATGACATTATGCATGCCATTATCAGGCAGTTGCGGCTGTTGTCATGGTGGCACAGATAGGCAGAAATACAAAATGGCAGCTCGATCCGAAGCGAGCAGATCAAAGCAGAATGTAAACACAGTCATTAGGTTGAAAAAATAATTGAAAATCGCTGCAGTTTGAGCCAGAACAGTAAGCAGGAGAGCATAGTAATTAGGAATATGAGAGTTTTTTAATGATGAATAATCATATGAATGCAGACAGTATTTACAAAGTACAATAAGAAATAAGTGCAGAGGAGGAAACATTGCCAGAATAAATATCAGAAAATGTAAAATAGAGGGGCTGCAATTTTCGGAAAATAAAACAATACAACAAATACAATGCAACCTTCAGCTAATGGTTAAAATGCTATGAATGTGTAATGATTTGCAGACATTTAACAACATGACATTTAGACAGAATAATCTAATGTTACATCACAACGATAATAAATAACACTGATGTTTATTGCCACACTTTTCACCCTAGATAACAGAAATCATGGTTTTGTCCCTTCTTTCACAACTTAAAGTAAAAGTTATAGGAAATAAAATATAATGTATACATGTGCGGAGACTTCGATTTAATTTGAATTGTAAAGGGTATAGCGCTTGCATCAATTCATAGACTCAAGTCCATTTAGGATATAGAATATTGTCATTTATACTTGTCTCTCATTTACACTGCTCCATTATAACTACTAGCATGGGATTTTTGCTCAGGTTTCAAACAATTGCTGACACCCCGGGTTCACCAACTCCCAGTTACAAATTTCCTGTTTTCCTACCCCACCCTGTGTGTGTATGTGTATGTGTGTGTACATAAAAATATATGTTTGTATTGTTTTTTCTTGTATTGTAGTTTTCTTTCCGGAAAGCATTACCAAATCATTGGACTAATGCGCAAACAAAGTCAATTAGTATTGCATTTCTAGCCATATTTTGTTAGGGTCAGGACTCAAACCAGCATTAGTCGTGTGAAAGTCAGACGCTGGACCCTCGCAAGATGTGCCACAAAGAAGGGGCATGTGAACCCATGCACAATGACAGACTCAGTAAAAAGCTAAAAGGCTTCATAATGAATTTATTAGAAAGTCCAAAAACTAAAAAAAAACGTAAACAAATAAAAAATACAAAAAATCTAAGAAAATCAAAGTGTCCAAAGATCCACAGATCCAAAACGAAAAAAAAAAAAAACTGTTAAAAACAAAGAACCGCTACAAAGAAAAAAGGATCCATCACACAGAGGTGATTAAAGACAGATTAAAGTGGAAACTTAAATAGACACGTTGAAACACAGGTGACAACAATTAGCTTAAACGAAGGATGTACAAGGAAACAGCATGGTAGACAATAGCGACACCTGGTGGGAAAAAGGAAAACTTTCATTCCAAGTCAAGTCAAGTCAAGTCAAGTGGCTTTTATTGTCATTTTTACTATACACAGTGGTACACAGTACACAGTAAAAACGAAACAACGTTCCTCCAGAACCCTGGTGCTACACTAAACAACAAAACAACATAAAGTGCATCGAGTGCAGCCTGGTGCAAACAGTGCAAACAAAAGAACAGTACAGACAGACAGAGTGCAGACAGACAACACAAGACAAGACAAAAGACAAAAACCAAGTATAGCGCCGACTAGTAAACCTACTGTACTTAAGTATACAGTACTGTGTGAGGTGAAATGTAAAAACTATACCCAGGAAAAAGTACAACAGAACAGAGCAATGTAGTGCAAAAAACAGCAGCAAGGAGGAGCAAAGACAGCATGTAAACATTCTATTTTAGTATAAAAGGTGCAAAAACAGCATGTAAACATTGTACTGAATATAAGGTGCGAGTATAAATAATAATAAATATATAAATGGTGGTGGAGTGGATTGAGATGAGTGATGATTGTGTTTAGTCCAGGTTGTACAGTTCAGTAACAGTAACACACAGTGAGTGTGTGTGTGTGCGTGTGTAAGTGAGTGTGTGTGAGTTCTGTTCAGTTCTGTGTGTTGAGAAGCCTGATGGCTTGTGGAAAGAAACTGTTACACAGTCTTGTTGTGACGGCCCGAATGCTTCGGAACCGTTTTCCTGATGGTAGGAGGGTGAAGTATGTGTGTGACGGGTGTGTGTGATCGTCCACAATGCTGTGTGCTTTGCGGATGCAGCGTGTGGTGTAAATGTCCATGATAGAGGGGAGAGAGACTCCGATGATCTTCTCAGCTGTCCTCACTATCCTCTGTAGGGTCTTGCGATCCGAGACGGTGCAATTCCCAAACCAGGCAGTGATGCAGCTGCTCAGGATGCTCTCAATGGTCCCTCTGTAGAACATGGACAGGATGGGGGAGGGAGGTGTGCTTTCCTCAGCCTTCTCAGGAAGTAGAGACGCTGCTGGGCTTTCTTGGTGATGGAGCTGGTGTTAAGTGACCAGGTGAGGTTGTCCGCCAGATGAACACCAAGGAATTTGGTGCTCTTGACGATCTCCACAGAGGATCCATCGATAATCAGTGGAGATTGGTCGCTCTGTGCTCTCCTGAAGTCCACAACCATCTCTTTCGTTTTGTCCACGTTCAGAGACAGGTTGTTTGCTCCACACCAGGCTGTTAGCCGTTGCACCTCCTCTCTGTATGCTGACTCGTCGTTCCTGCTGATTAGACCCACCACGGTCGTGTCATCAGCGAACTTGATGATATGATTCGAGCTGTGCGTTGGTGCACAGTCGTGAGTCAGCAGAGTGAACAGCAGTGGACTGAGCACACAGCCTTGAGGGGCTCCAGTGCTCAGTGTGGTGGTGCTGGAGATGCTGTTCCCGATCCGGACTGCCTGAGGTCTCCCAGTCAGGAAATCCAGGATCCAGTTGCAGAGAGAGGTGTTCAGGCCCAGAAGGTTCAGCTTCTCGATCAGGTGCTGAGGAATGATTGTGTTGAATGCTGAACTAAAATCAATGAACAGCATTCGTACATATGAGTCCATGTTGTCCAGGTGGGTGAGGGCCAGGTGGAGGGTTGTGGAGATGGCATCGTCCGTGGAACGGTTTGGACGATACGCAAACTGCATGGGGTCCAGGGAGGGTGGAAGCTGTGTCTTGATGTGCCTCATGACAAGCCTCTCGAAGCACTTCATCACAATGGGTGTGAGCGCGACGGGACGATAGTCATTGAGGCAGGAGACAGTCGATTTATTTGGCACAGGAACGATGGTCGTTGTCTTGAGGCACGTGGGAACAATGTTACTGCTCAGGGAGATGTTGAAGATGTCAGTGAAGACATCTGCTAGTTGTTCTGCACATTCCCTGAGCACTCTGCCAGGAATGTTGTCAGGTCCAGCAGACTTCCGTGGGTTAACTCTGCATAGAGTTTTTCTCACTTCAGCTGTGGTTAGACAGAGCACCTGGTCAGTGGGAGGAGGGATGGTCTTCCTCGCCACCACATTGTTCTGTACCTCAAACCGGGCGTAGAAGTCGTTCAGCGCATCTGGGAGGGAGGCGTCACGGTCACAAGCAGGTGATGTGGTCCTGTAATTCGTGATCGCCTGAATGCCCTGCCACATGCGCCGAGTGTCTCCACTGTCCTGGAAGTGGTCGTGGATTTTCTTCGCGTGTGCGCGCTTTGCCTCTCTGATAGCACGGGACAGTTTGGCCCTTGCTGTTTTTAAGGCCGCCTTGTCCCCTGATCTGAAGGCAGAGTCTCTTTGTTTCAACAGCGCACGCACATTCGCAGTCATCCACGGCTTCTGGTTAGAGCGTGTAGTGATGGTCTTGGAGATGGTCACATCTTCAACGCACTTGCTGATGTAGCAGGTCACTGATGATGTGTACTCCTCCAAGTTGATGGAATCGCCGTAGGTTGCAGCCTCTCTAAACATGTCCCAGTCAGTGCACTCAAAACAGTCCTGAAGAGCAGAAGTAGCTCCTTCTGGCCAGGTTTTCACCTGTTTCAGAACCGGTTTAGAGCGTCTGATGAGTGGTCTGTATGCTGGAATCAACATAATAGAGCAGTGGTCTGAGTATCCGAGATGGGGGCGGGGCTCTGCACGATACGCGCCGGGGATGTTTGTGTAAACAAGATCCAGCGTGTTCGCTCCTCTCGTTGCAAAGTCCACATGCTGATGGAGTTTAGGAAGCACAGTCTTGAGATTCGCATGGTTGAAATCTCCGGCGATAATAAACAATCCGTCGGGGTGAGCATTCTGCAGGTCGCTAATAGCGCCGTAGAGTTCACTCAGTGCCTCCTTAGCATTAGCACTGGGAGGAATGTACACTCCGACGATGTAAACAGTTGTAAATTCCCGTGGTAAATAAAAAGGTCTGCATCTAACAGTCACAAACTCCACTAGCGATGAGCAGTAGCGAGAAACAAGCACAGAGTTCTTACACCATTCCGTGTTGATATAAACACACACGCCACCACCGCGAGTCTTACCGCACAGAGCTGCGTTTCTGTCGGCTCGAAACACGGTTAGCTTGTCTAGCTGGATGGTGGCGTCCGGAACTCTGTCGCTGAGCCACGTCTCCGTAAAAACAAAGACGCAACAGTCTCTAAACTCTCGCCGTGTGGTTTGCTGGAGTCGGATGTAGTCCAGTTTATTATCCAGGGAGCAGACGTTTGAAAGAAAAATGGACGGGATAGCCGGCCGGCTAGGGTTAGCATTTAGCCTAGCACGGACACCCGCCTGCTTGCCGCGCTTCCGCTTCCTCGAACAGCGCTTTCGAGGTCTCCTCTCCCGGCCACCGGCATCAGGTAACACCGAGGTCTGGGGGCCTGGTCTTTGTGGCCGAGGTCTTTGTGGCCGAGGTCGCAGCAAGCCGAGGTCGCGAAGGTTGTTGATAAGGTCATCATGCAGATTGTTGGTTGCATGATGCCTGTACTGTAACAGTGTCTGGTGGTCGTACACATGAACACAGCTGACTCTGGTGTCCATGTATTGTGGAAGGTCGGGCTAAATATGGTGAAAGCACCATTTTTGGATCCGGAGAGGCCGCTGCGAGCTACCGCCGCGCCGCCATCTTGGATCTTGGATCCAAGTCCGGACAGGACCTCAGATCCTGATGTTGTGGCATATGGCGTTGTCCAGAACAACTTACAGAAGTGATTTAAAGTTCCTATTAATAAATACAACCTGACACTGGATCATTATTCGATAGACTAAGAATAATATCGGTTAAAAAACTCTTGGTTGAGAAGGAATAAATGTTTTAAATGTTTTAAGTACTTCAGTAAAAAGGTAGGTCTTTAGACACCATTTGTAGACTGCTAGAGACTAAGTAGTTTAAACATAAATTGGAAGTAAGTTCATTCCACAACCTAGGTTCCAGAATGCAGAAGGATCCTGAGGTGTGAAATGATTGTACTCAGAGGTATAGCGGGACCAAGTAGATGTTGGTAGTTATTTTGGCTTTGTTGGCAATAATACATATCTTAAATCTGATGTGGGCAGCTACAGGAAGTCAACAGAGGTGAATTTAGATCCAAATCGCCTGAGGATGGTTGGTAATGATCGCACTGAATCTCTGAAGCTGGCATTTCACAAAAGTAAATGTAAAAAGTTTAAATGCAGGGAACTGGCTGAGATACTGAATTATTAATTTGAAGATTAAAAGAGACTCAGGTGTGCAGACATTAGGTTCATTCCAAAAACCTAGGTTCCAGAACAGAAAAGAGTCTTGAGACATGCCTTCCTTGTACCCTCAGAGAGGATGGGATCAGTCACAGATGGGATCTAAAGGCACAGATGGATCATGGGGCAGTGTGGGCTGATAGAAAATGCTTTGAGGTAAGTACTGTAGGTGTTGGTCCATTTTTGGCTTTGTTGGCAAGTATTTTAAATCTGATGTGGGCAGATACTAGAAAGCCAGCGAAGGACATGAAGGAATTGGGTGGCAAGAAATCCCCAATGAGTGAGCCAAGGAAAAACTCCCTGAGATGGCAGGAGGGAGAAACCTTGAGGAGAACCAGACTCAAATAGAAACCTGTCCTCATCTGGGTGGCATCAAATGTCTTGGTCTTAGACTTGACACTGTCAGTCTCAAATACAGCACTGATAATGCTATTACAAATGAATTAATTTACCAGAATGGCATAGACACTGTTTTCTATGTGGCAAAATACCTGCATTTGTTAGTGTCAATGTTTTTTTGTCACTCCTGCTAGAGTTTAGACATATTCAGATGCCACATAACACAACTTCTGGTGTTAATTTGTTCCCTGTGGTGTAAGAATGTGTTTCTTTTATTAATGGAATGAAAAGACCATACCATTCGAGCAACAGGTTCATCATGTTTACTGGACCATGATAAATTGTTTGGTTTCCTCAGGGCTGCCATCCCTCCAGGGATGCAAGGAAAAAACGAATGCCAACAGGCATGTTATAGAAAAGCTCCTGCTTCACAGTACACTGTTGCTGATGCTGCTGCTTCCTACGCATAGTTTTTTTTAATGTCGTGCCTTTTGTTTAAGTACCACTTTACCAAGGCTAGCAACTGCATTAGCACCTCATACAGCACCCACATTAACAAGTTCCCAGAGGTGAGTTCAGACCCAAATCGCCTGAGGCTGGTTGGTAATGAATCTCTGCAGCTGGCATTCCGGATAAAGTAAATGTAAAAGGTCTAAATGCAGAGAAAGAGAGCACTGAATGAGAAACTGAATGATGCATTTGTAACACATTATCACTGCACTCGCAGTTTCCCTCCAGTAAACTCAACTGAGTTTACCTGGCCTCTAGCTTAGCCCTGAGCATGAGCTTGTCTGAACTCTTGCAACATGTTTTATGGCTGTTTTTAGGTTAGACAAGACAACATCCAAATCGCACAGATCATCAAGATCCAGATGGCGTGATAAAAAACAGAAAGGAAGACATCATCATTTCCAAATATAGTTTTGGGCTCCAGCTTCAATGTTAAGATGCATGTCAGAGTTTGTAGAGTTTAAAGAAGTGAAAGTTTTGAAAGCTGAACTAAGTGAGCTGGCAGAAGTTATGGCGACTTCAAGCCAGGAAAGTTTCTCATATTTTGAGGGGTACGCAGGTGCTTAGGTCAACATTTTGTTTATATTATTAAAACTACAGTATGCCACTGTGTAGTCCATGCCTCTGAGATGAGGGTTGATAAGTAGTGTCTAGATCATCAGTAAACTATATATGTAATTTATGTAGCTCTTATTTGCATGTGGGTATATGAACCCAAGAGACAGGCTGATTTGTAATGCTTTTTTTTTTTACCAGTGCTTTTCATCTTCATTAGAGAATGAACTAATAAAATATTATTATTGTTATCATCCTAATAATAGACTCCAACCTCCCTTTAACTGTCAGGAATCATGGAACAGGGGTGTTTAGGTGATTAGGTGAGTGAGGCCCCAAATGCAGGATTCCACTGGAGTAAGGCTTTAATGGGGCAAAGGCAAACACAAAGTCCAATAAACAGTCCAGGGTCAAAACACAGGCAAACAGGTCAACGCAGGGTAAGACAAAACCAAAATCAGTCCAAAAACCAAAAACCAGCAGACAGTGGGATATATTTATTAGGCAGAAAGTAAACACTTTGTCCTCAAAGTTGACGTGTTGGAAGCAGGTAAAATGTGTGAGCGTATGGATTTGAGCGAGTTTGACAAATTGTGATGTCTAGATGACTGGGTCAGAGCGTCTCCAAAACTGCAGCTCTTATAAGCTGTTCCAAGTCTGCAGTGGACAGAATCTATCAAAAGTGCTCCAAAGAAGGAACAGTGGTGAACCAATAAATATCCCTGATGCACGTGGGGAGCGAAGGCTGGTCCGTGTGGTCTGATCAAACAGACGAGCTTCTGTAGCTCAAACTGCTGAAGAAGTTAATGCTGTTAATGTTCAATAGGTCATGACTGTTTTGACAGCAAAAGGGGGGACCAACACCATATTAGGCAGGTGGTAATAATGTTATGCCTGGTCAATGTAGTTTACAATGCACAATAATAATAATAATAATAATAATAATAATAATAATAATAATAATAATAAACCAACCAACACTGACCCTGTCAACACCTTACAGTCTCCAATCTCCTTCAGGTTGGATCTCCTGCATAGAACATAATCCACCTGTGTGCACCTTCCTCCACTCTTATACGTCACCCTATGATCCTCCTTTTTCCTAAAATAAGTGTTTACCACTGCCATTTCCATCCTATTAGCAAAATCTACCACCATCTGCCCTTTCACATTCCTCTCCTTAAAGCCATACCTACCCATCAACTCCTCATCCCCTCTGTTCCCTTCACCTACATGCCCATTAAAGTCTGCCTCAATCACCAATCGTTAATTCCTAGGTTCCCCTTCTACCACTTCATCTAACTCACTCCAGAATTTTTCCTTCTCCTCCATCTCACAGCCCACTCATGGAACATAAGCAATGATGACATTTATCACCATCCCTTCAACTTCAACAGGGTAAGACAAAACCAAAATCAGTCCAAAAACCAAAAACCAGCAGACAGTGGGATATATTTATTAGGCAGAAAGTAAACACTTTGTCCTCAAAGTTGACGTGTTGGAAGCAGGTAAAATGTGTGAGCGTATGGATTTGAGCGAGTTTGACAAATTGTGATGTCTAGATGACTGGGTCAGAGCGTCTCCAAAACTGCAGCTCTTATAAGCTGTTCCAAGTCTGCAGTGGACAGAATCTATCAAAAGTGCTCCAAAGAAGGAACAGTGGTGAACCAGTGACAGGGTCGTGGGTGGCCGAGGATCCCTGATGCACGTGGGGAGCGAAGGCTGGTCCGTGTGGTCTGATCAAACAGACGAGCTTCTGTAGCTCAAACTGCTGAAGAAGTTAATGCTGTTAATGTTCAATAGGTCATGACTGTTTTGACAGCAAAAGGGGGGACCAACACCATATTAGGCAGGTGGTAATAATGTTATGCCTGGTCAATGTAGTTTACAATGCACAATAATAATAATAATAATAATAATATAATAATAATAATAAACCAACCAACACTGTAATTTTGAACACGTCATGTTTGGTGCATAAGGCCATCCTCGATTATTACATAACCTGGATTATGTGCAGATCTAAATCTTTTTGAAGTGCTACACTCTCATCATGAGATGTTTCCACTCCTTTTTTCACTTAGTAAACCAATGAGACCCACTACTGAACTGATTAGTGACTCATTCTTTCATTTTGACCAACAATCAGTATCCTTTTGTTCAGTTCCAATATCAAGGCTTTCTGTTTATTTAATAGCACCACACCAATGAGATTCTTCTACAGGGTTACCAAAACAGTCGTGTTTACAGGGTAGGGGATTCAGTATTTGAAATGTTGTGAGTTTAAATCCCAGCACCACCGAGCTGCCACTGTTGGGCCCTTGAGCAAGGCCATTAACACTCAACTGCTCACTCAGTTGTTTAAATGATATTTTAGTTGCAGCTACCTTCTTCTTCTTCTTCTTCTTCTTTCAGCTGCTCCATTAGGGGTCGCCACAGCAGATCATCCATCTCCATACCCCCTGTCCTCTACATCTGCCTCTTTTACACCAACTACCTGCATGTCTTCCCTCACCACATCCATAAACCTCCTCCTTAGCCTTCCTCTTTTCCTCCCTCCTGGTGGCTCCATCCTCAGCATTCTCCTACCGATATACCCAAACCATCTCAATCTCGCCTCCTCACCTTCTTTCCAAAACGTCCTACATGTGCTGTCCCTCTAATAAACTTATATCTAATCCTGTCCATCCTCATCACTCCTAACAAAAACCTTAACATCTTCAGCTCTGCTAACTCCAGCTTCACCTGCTGTCTTTTCGTTAATGCCATTGTTTCTAAACCATACAACATAATAGGTCTCACCACAGTCTTATAAACTTTCCCTTCCACTCTTGCAGATACCCTCCTATGACAAATCACTCCTGCTATCACTCTTCTCCACCCACAAACATCTGTATTAGAAGTGTGTGGGTGGAGAAGAGTGATAGCAGGAGTGATTTGTCATAGGAGGGTATCTGCAAGAGTGGAAGGGAAAGTTTATAAGACTGTGGTGAGACCTATTATGTTGTAATTATATGATTGATAGATAGATAGATAGATAGATAGATAGATAGATAGATAGATAGATAGATAGATAGATAGATAGATAGATAGATAGATAGATAGATAGATAGCACTACACGGTTTACATTTCCAAAGAAATGAGTGTCTGGGGTTGTCCAGGTGAGTCAGGGCCGAATAAATCACCGTGGAAATGGCATCCAAATTGGAAATAGGTAGGCAATTGCTATTGGTCCAGAGAGAGAGAGAGAGAGAGCTTTTCTCATCACTCTGTCGATCCCAATTTTGTTTCTCCAACCTCTTTCTCCTTATGTTTTTCTGTACTTCCTCATTCCACCACCACGTCTTTTTGTCTACCTTTCTATTTCCAGATGTCACACCAAGTACCTTTCTAGCTACCTCCCTCATCCTTCTGCAGTAGTTGCCCAATCATCCAGCACCTCTTCACCACCACCGAGCCCCTGTCTGGCCTCTTCCCTGAATCTCACACTACATTCTTCCTCCTTTAGTTTCCACCATCTTATTCTTCTTTCAGTCCTCACTCTCCTCCTCCTCTTCTTCTTCACCTCCAAAACTATCCGACAGACCACCATCCGATGCTGTCTAGCTACACTGACCCTGTCAACACCTTACAGTCTCCAATCTCCTTCAGGTTGGATCTCCTGCATAGAACATAATCCACCTGTGTGCACCTTCCTCCACTCTTATACGTCACCCTATGATCCTCCTTTTTCCTAAAATAAGTGTTTACCACTGCCATTTCCATCCTATTAGCAAAATCTACCACCATCTGCCCTTTCACATTCCTCTCCTTAAAGCCATACCTACCCATCAACTCCTCATCCCCTCTGTTCCTTCACCTACATGCCCATTAAAGTCTGCCTCAATCACCAATCGTTAATTCCTAGGTTCCCCTTCTACCACTTCATCTAACTCACTCCAGAATTTTTCCTTCTCCTCCATCTCACAGCCCACTCATGGAACATAAGCAATGATGACATTTATCACCATCCCTTCAACTTCCAGCTTCACGTTCGTCACCCTATCAGAAACTCTCTTCACCTCCACTACACTCTTACTGTACTCTTACTTTAGAATCAAACCTACACCATTTAGTTTTCCATCCACACCATGAAAGAACAGTTTAAACCCTCCAATGTTCCTGGCCTTACTCCCTTTCCACTTGGTCTCTTGAACACACAACATATCTACCTTTCTCCTCTCCTTCATATCACCTCTCTCTCCCTGTAGCAGTCATAGTACCAACAGTTAAAGTGCCCACCCAAACCGCCGCTCTCCTACACTTATCCTTTTCCTCCCGTCTCGGTAGACGTCTTCCTCCTCTCCTTCTCCTCCTTCGGCCAACAGTAGCCCAATTTCCACCGGTACCCTGTTGGCTAACAATACGTGTGGCGGTTGTTGGTAACCCGGTCCTCGACTGATCCGGTATGAAATTCTGATTTGTGATCCGCATATTTAATTCTGCACATGTGTGGGAGAGCGTATAGATGCGGGACGAAGGAACGCCACAACAGGTCAGGTGTAAAAGCTTCACAGCCACTTTTATTATAGGTTTGCATGTATGTTTGTTTCAGTGTCTCATGCAGCACGTCTTCTGGCTCACGCGCGTACACACACCAACCGTCTCACACACACTCTCTCCTCCTTAAATGCACCCCCTGATCACTGGAAAACAGAGAACACTTATTAGGTCATATTAGCTTCAGGTGAGGCAATCCCCCGCCTACCTGCTCCCGGCCCCGCTCTCCATTCACAAACCGACGCTCGGCCACGCCCATGCTGCCACAACACGTTTTACACTGGATGCCCTTCCTAACACAAACCCTCTACATTTATCCTGGCTTGGGACCAGCACTCAGAGTGCACTGGCTTGTGCAACCCTAATGGCTGGGTTGGATAAGCACATCTACCTAATTTCATAAAATGCAAATGTTTAAGGGTGGGATTTACGTGAAATAACCAGAATATGGAAGTGAACGAGAACGATTCGTTCAAAACCACTGATGCGTTCACAAACGGAACATTTTGAGTACCTCATAAACAAGAGAACATTTATCATTTTGATGTATCTGTCCTGAAAGTGTGTCTTCCTAAAGTGTGTATCTCGGCCCTCTTAATAACGCACAGAGGACATTAAATCAGATCTGCCGAGAGACATGCATTCCAAGCAAGTATTAAACCCAGCTGTAGTGCAGCTTTACAATATTTTACACCACGGTCATTGAGAGGATAATGACATGCAATATATTTAGTCCATACAGCTTTAGGTATGTTGAAGTTGAAAATTTACTGTTGCTCTTAAACTAAATTTGCCCCAACTAATGAGTCTGTATATTATAACATAAAAAGTGAAGTTTCTCGTCGTTTTTCTTTGCTTTAGGTGCGTAGGAGGTCTAAAGCATGGAAACGATGAAAGGGCAACAAGAAAAGCCGCTGCATCTTTATGAAGTAAATTAGAATGTCAAGCCTATCCTTAAAATCATTTCATAAGAACGGGTATAAATATGCAAAACGCTGCAGCAAAGCCAACTATGAATATGTATTGACTTTCATGTTCCTTGGCAGTCGGATTTCTTTGTATTATGACTTTTGCATTCAGACGCCTGATTTTTTATATATACAGTGTATATATATATATATATATATATATATATATATATATATATATAATATATATATTTGTTTTTTTACTGCTTCATTACCATTATATCAAATATCAGAGATGCTGCCTTTAAACTTGTCCCTTTTTTCTTAATATCGGAACGAATTGGACGTTTTGCATCAAAGTCAAAGCACCGTATGAGAGTTTGGTATCTCCCTGACCTTCAAAAACTCTCCTGTCAATATTTTATTACACACACCATGTTCTTGTGATTCATGCTGCTTCTGAAGTTTAACTGTATTGAATGGCAGACAGGAGATATGTTTTTTAATCAGCATCTGACTTGCATGTGTTTTTTTTTGTCTAGCAGCTCTGCAGGACCAAAACAGTCCTTTCATTTATCACAGCACACACAGGAGGCTGCAGCATCAATGCAAAAACAGCTGAATGGGTTGTCTTTGACTCCATTTCGAATTCAGACAATACGAAAAAAAACCTGTATAAAATAAAGCTCTAGGTGAGGTGGCCCTAAAAGTGGACCTGCCACCTTACAGTTTCATGGCCTTGACATCAGGCTGGAGTTTTGCATGGTACACGAATGTGAATGTGACAGTATTCTGTTATGGTAATCATAATACTGGTACATACATTGTTAAGTAGAATTGATATCTTCTTGAATGCATATGAACGGTGTACTGTGTTTGACAGATGCCAAGTGTTCCAAAATTCTGGATAAACCTTGAGCCACTGCAATCCTCATCAGGATAAGTATATTTAAATTTGAGTGAAAAAAATGTATATAAACTGTTGTATTTATATTGAGTGCGAATAAGAAAATATATTTTCAAGACCATTTTCTTTCCATTGTATTAGAAATAGGTGTATTGCTTTGTCCAATCAAATCTGTCTTTTTGTTTTATTGTTTATATAATTTCGACATAAAAATCCAATGATGACTTCCGTTCACTTGGCATTTAGCTATTACTATGAGATGCCTCTAAATAATTTGGCTGTCAGTCAGTTAATAACATACAAATCACTGCC